>BMAT01012127.1:192380-210343 GCA_019649035.1 Elysia marginata | reverse complement strand
CTCACCTGTAAAGTGCATGGAAGCATGGTCAATAGCATACGATGGTCCCATGAGGTACGGAGAGGTAGAATGAGGTTGTGAAATTGACATCCCTGACTGAATATTTTGAGAAGCACATGCACATGCTGCCGATTCAGAAAAAGGCCAAAAAACCCAATTTTGTGTTGATAGGTAGCGTAATGCATCATTTTAGGGACATGCACCAATATGAGATTCTTTTAAACTAAAATCAAAGTGAAACTTCTTTTTTCATTTTTTTTTTTTTTGCATTAAGCCCTTTGTCAGATAAAGGTTTTAAAGTAGCAGAGCAAGAGAAGGGAATAGGCAAATGAGAGAGAGAGCCCCCACTGGCAGTAATTTTAGACAATCTTGCTTGCTCATTGAGAGAGGGTTAACTGTAGCAGTGAAAGAGAGGTCTACTTTCTACACTTTTATTGTGCTGTGCATCAACTTTTGGAAGGCGGAAGAACACACAATTTTGCCAGTTTCCTTATAACTTTGCATCAAGTAGACAGCTAGATTAGGTCTGCACCTAGATCCTCGATTAGATTGCATCCGCAATTTAAAATCAGACTGTGTCACATTCACCAACCACACTCCTGGACAGTGAACACAATATAACTAGCCTGCAACTTGCTTTGTATAGGAATAAAGGGTGAGCAGGAGGCTGGGGGACTTTAGAGTAAAGACTAAATTCTTTGCATTTAACACTTTAGATTTCTAGTTATGTAAGTAATAGAAGTAGAATGATTTATTGTATCTGGTTTACGTTTTATTGTTTTTTTTTAGAATAATTATCTTGCTTCCTGTTACAGATATTATTTCTTGTGAATATTAATCTCTCAGTCTAAAGCGAAGGTGTAAACCTAACACTAATTTACGCAAAATCTGTCTGCTTTTTCTTGTAAACAATAGGAAAGCAGACACTGGTGAAACTGTTCATGCCAGCTTTAATCTCCTCTGGAAAGCAACTACGAAAATATTTGATTTTGATACAGACATCCATCCCCATGCCATGGCAGCAGCCATTGCTAGAGAACAATGGTCAAAGGAATTTTTCAAAACTTTAAAAAAGTAAGTGGAAATTATTGGTAATGATCGAGTTTATTGCCTATTGATTTTCCGAAAAATAGATTTATTTTTTTCACATTGAAATGTATATGCAAAAGTGCATACATCAAATAAGTTTTAATATTTGATGGGTTTCATGACAAAATGTGTTACATCCTTTATTTTTCATTTGAGATTTCATCTGTCGACAACTTATATTTTTCTATTCTCTTTCAGTTAGAGATAACATTGTCTTACAACTCGTCATATCCTATAATTGTTCATATAATCCGTAATGTATGTCTTTTGGTCAAGTGTGTCTGGCATCATGAACCATCATAGGTTTTTTTTCCCATATTTTTATCTGTCCAAGGATAGCCGGAGAGGTATTTAATCCTACTTTTGCCTAAAATAGTAATCTCTTTGCAGTATTACAAATGCTTAAAATTTTTTAATTTAAGAACTTCGAATGTTATTATTTATATCAGCACAATGCATATACAATTTGATAAATATAATAAAGCAGCGATAAAGTATTTTTGTAAAAGTCTTTCTGCATTCTTCGCTAAAGCTCAAAATTTTTTGTCCCTCTAATATGTACCAGAATCATACTGCTTCAGGCTGTAATTTTGGGGTTATTTGGTAAATTGTCTTTTCAATTATTTTGTTTTACATAACACTGCAACAGCTTTCTGAAAGTCTTTTAAAATTTTGTTATCAATCAGATCACACCAGACTCACTATGAACAGTTTGGGGAGATTTCAGGTGTTGTGCATGTTGATGGGCATCCAGACCAGAGTATTAAAGTACAAGGGGTCCGAGACCATTCATATGGTAAAGTAACGTTCAAATAAGTTCCTCTCTTAAATATATGAGACTCTGGCAACCCGCCTTTTGTGATGTGGAACAAAGTATTTTTAAGAAATAACATAGAAATTATAGAGGTATCATTATGATTTCAAGTTATTCATCTCAATAATTACATCATAATGTTTTAACATCAATTTTGAAATATTTGATAAATGATATAGACGTGGTCACATTAAAATATGTCAGTTTTCATGCAGAATAACATTTTTGTCCAAGTTTACAGTAAACATATTTTCAATTATTTTTTTTTCCCATATCTTTAAGCTGAATCTTTCTAGATATAATTTTCAGCATACAAAATGATGTAGTATGAAAGAGATACATGGTAAAAGCTGTTTTAAAGCAGGCCTATTTTCTTTGCTATCCCTTAAGGTAGTTTCTCCAGCATCTCAAAAATAGAACCACAACCTTTTGTCACAGCCGCATATGCGATGTAGATGTGTAATGGATTGTTAGTATTAATTTTGTCCGTTGTGAAGAACTTTTTCTTCTTAGTCTTAAACATGCTGTATGACATCATGTTTTACCACGTATATCTTGATGATATTTAATATTTTTTAATTTTAGAGACTTTTGAGCCTATTTATCATTAAAAATAGCCAGGATGACGGAATTATTTACCATGTGTTTCTTGACATGAGACACAAGCTTTATAACACTATTTGCTTTGCAACCAGTCAAAATGAGTCAGATATGGTAATTTTTACATGACAAGCCGTGAACTTTTTGAACAATGTATTTTTCTGAGCTTTCAAATGTTGACAATTGTATAAAATTGCCATCCTCAAATTAAAACTGCGACATTCAAAATTAATGTGATTTGGACGGGTCAGGAAACATTTTTGAAGATATATTCAAATTTATTTTGTCTAGAGATAGATTTGTTGATGTGAAAAAATCTTAGCTGTGCAAACTTTTCTTTTTTTTTTTTCAAGGTAATATCAGAGACTGGAGATCTATTCATCGTTATGCGTTAAACTATGCATACCTTGAAGATGGCTCAGCAGTGTTTATTGGAACCATCTGCATGCCGTCTATGCTCAAACGGTATATAATTCCAATTATTTCCCCTAAAATAAAATTGGTTTGCTTGAAAAAAAAATTAAATCTAAGTTAAACTATGCCACTGGACCCTTGAAAATTATTTAATGAACCCTTTTGCCCTATTTCCATCCTTATTATTATTACCCAGGAAATGGTGATGATGATTCAAAAAACAGAAATAAGTTTATTCTTTTTACAGTAGTATCCGGTTAAACAATGCACGGTGCTTAGGGGGCTCAAATAGCGTGCGTTTAGGAGATGCGTGCATTTATGACAAGGTATAGACAAGAACATCAAGGCATATATGTCTTGTAACCTAGTGGTGTATCACCTGTATGTGAGCTGATTTAGCTTAGCAATCACCGCACTGCAACCATCCAACCATTAAATTATGTTGACTAAAAGAGGCAACCAACGGGGAAGGGGAAGGCGTGGTCGAGCTCAACGCTACAAGAGCTATTATACGCTAGCCTACAACCGTTTACCTGTCACTTAGTCAGTGCGGCGTGGGCGAAGTGCTTGTTGCATCATGATCATATCGCTTGTTGTGCTCTAAGGTCTACACAAACCATCCCCTCGCGACAGGCCTTTGTCCACCTTTTACCCTCCATGCCTCCCTCTCAGTCTTCACGCCCCTGCCCCCAAGCTTTCCCAACCCAAAACATTTAAATGTAGCTTTGTGAGAACAAAGGAAGATGAGAATCCTTGCTGAGTGATTCTGCCTTTTCCTGGCATGTCAGTGGTTGCCTGATCCACTAATCTTTCACTGATTTCATAAATCACTGCGTGCTTTTAGACGATGTTGCATGTGTTTAGAGTATACTGATCATATAGATAAAAATCGGTCATAGCGATTTGGCGTTTGTTAAACCGTAGTGTGCATTTATCTGACCTGCGTTTAACCAGATACTACTGTACTATTCACACAATTAACTTTAAATTCAAGGTGCGTTGAGCTACTTAGGAAAAGCTGCTAATGCTATGTAATTTCAACTTACTACCATTATTGTTTGTTAATAATTATTTAACCTGTTAACTGTTTTTCTCATAGAGGTATTAAATTGAATGTGCAAAAAAATATTGCCAAAAAGATTTTAACAAGATAGTCTTGAAGTGATTGAAAAAAAAAAAGACTGAACCCAATTTGTCTCTGTGTTTACCACGTTGGACTCTATTTAACCGAGCCAGCAATTATTTGAGGCCTGTAAAGCTGAAACATTTTTCCTGCAGCTTTTTATGTCTTGAACTTTCACAATTTTTTGTTTACTAATTCAGTTTTCCTTACAACTTCTTGACTGCAGACTTGATTTCGGCTATGTGTTTCATCCTAATGGGACAATGGATACAGCTGAAAAGTCTGATTTTGAATTTTACAACTGGGGAGATGATGGTGAAGCCCCTGAGTATTTTGAAGTCAATTTTGTGGCAGGTTTGAACAATTTTTTTTCCCTGATAAGTTTGTCCAACATTTTTAATTTTATGCTTTTGATATTTGTGATTGCTTAAAAACGTATTTTACTTCTATACAAAATACAGTGGTCCTTGGATCTAACAACTTTAAGCTTAGCTAACACTTGCGGGGGGCCTAGATAGCTCAGTTGGTAGTGGCTTCGCTCCGTGGCCAAGAGGTCGCGGGTTCGAAACACAGCTGAGCACAGTCCGGGCCCCTACTGGTTGAGTCGGTGTTAGTATAATGTGACCGGCTGAGGCTAAGTCATGGTATCCCTGCTAGTCTCTTGGTGGCAGCCCGTAAATTGTCATTGGGACCCAAGCCCTGAGAGCACCTTTGAAGTGGAATTGGGCTTGTAAAAATACCCTTCAATCAATCAGCATTCAACAAACTGAAATTAGGTCCTGATTTTTTGTCCTCTTTAGCTTTTGTGAGCAAACTTTTATAGAATGAACTAATTTCAAACCCACCTTGTTTTTATCGAACTCAAAGGGAAACTGAACAAATAGTGGGTCTTTGTCTAATCTATTTTTGAAAGTTTGTAAGTCCCTTTATCAGCCATTAATTTAGCTTTCAGAGAGAGAGAGAGGGAGGGAGAACGAGAGAGAGAAAAATTTCCTTCCAAAGAAGTTAATTGACGTGCAGCAAAAGAACAACTTGTTTAAAGCCATGTTATCATTAGTTCTGCAATATGAAGAGTAATACAAATCTATATCAAAACTTGCTTGCATTTTGACTTTTCCTTACATTGATGCAAAAACATTTATAATTGACCTTTTATTTTTAGGTATTTATATATAAACAATTGTAAAGGAAATTATTTATTTCATTTGATTTTGATTCAGGGGGTAAAAACTACACCATGAAGTGCAGCAGAGTTGAAGTGTTTTACTTCTACATGGGGAAAGATTGGGACTCCAAGGTCCATGAAAGAGTCTGTAACTACACTGTGAATGGAGTGAAAGGCTGGGGCATCAGTGAATGGGACTACAGGTATGGCTAATACTTCTTTTCTCAGCAGACCTTTGAAAGCCACTTTTAACCCATATGCAGGTTGTTGCAGGTGCACATCACAAATTCAAGCATTGCCTGTTGCTGGGTACCCATTTTACAGGTGGTTGGACAGGGAAAAGTTAGGGTGAATTGTTTTTCCAAGGCAATTGCAACATGGCATGGTGAGGAATCAAACCCGTGACCGCCGAATCACAAGTCTGATAGCCTTACCACTCTGCCATACTTTATTTTATCCCTTAGCTTAAATATCTGCCTCTTGCTCAGGATTAAATTAACAAAAGACCTTTTGGAAAGATCGAAAGGACAATTTTTTTTGTTCTTAATATTCCTAAAAAGTTATATTTAGTGTGTTTATCAGGAGTGATGTCTCACAATAAGTCTAGTTGTTGAATTTTGATGTTTAGAGATATTACATGTATATACTTGAGGGAAAGCTCCTTCAAAGCTATTTTGATATCTTAACTATGATTATTCACAACAGTTTGCAGGAAAATATGCAACCTGATAAATATCCATTTTTTTTTGTTTACAACTGCTGAAGTTTTGAAATAATCTGGATTTTTTTCTGGACTTATGGTTGCTAATTTTTTTTCAAAGACTTGTGAGGTGAATTCTGTTGTGCCCTTTATTTTCTCACATGAAATATATTGAGTACGTTTCCACAACTAGCTCAACGTCAATTTCTTTTTATTGAAGATTAGTAAAAACATTTCTTATTTAACATAGGACTGTAAAATTGCTGTTAATGAACCATTCTCTTTATTTGATAAATTGTTTAAAAACTATTGAATTATTATATCACCCCCCCTCCTCCCGAGCACACACACAAATACTATCAAAACAGCTGAGCCTTTGAAATCTTTAAATTTTTTGCAGGAACTATGCAGGTAAAGCAGTGGAGGAGGCCAAAGCCGAGCAGAGGAAGGCAGATCTCATAAAAAAAGCCTCTGAGTAATGATTGATAGTTACTGTAGCTTTATGGCTTGACATGGATTCACTGGAATGTCTATAGATGGCCATAATTTTGCTAGGATTACCACAGTTCTAAAATATACAAAAATAGACTTAAGCTTGTTGTTGTATTTTTGTGGAAGAGAATTTTATATTATAAACAGTTCTAAAAAGTTCCTGTGATTTACAGGTAAGTCCGAAGTCAGAAATTCGTTTTTTGAAAAGACTCAATTAAAAATCTATTTTTTCTTTTTTTTTTTGCTGTATATTTTAAATCAACAATATCTTCATACAAACTATTGATAACTTTATGAAATTTTGGCGTTCGAAAACTTAAAAAAAATATCTGGTTTGAAAGTGAGAATTGTCACATCCAACTCTTTTACCCAGGAGGTGAGACAATTAATGGGATTAACCCCACAATAATTTATCTTTTAACTTAGTGCCTGTATTGCAAATATCTCTCCTAGGCCAAATCAAATGATTTTAAAACTATATATTTATTTAAATTCAATCTCCTCAGTTACTTTTTGAAAACTTATTTTGATAATACTTAGGGACTACAGAAAAACAATGAGGTCAAATCATGTGTCATCAATATCAATATTTTGGAAAAAATCAACATGCATGTATACTTATTTTTTAAAAAGTTATACTGTAATATCAAAACTGTCTGATGCCATTCTTGTATATGAAGCAGGCTCAAACCTGTATAATCTCAGTACAGGTAAAAAAAACCCAGGGTGTATTAACCAAAGAGATTTTGTATGTATATTTTTTTCATAATCCTTCAAGATAGCCTGGATTTGTTTTTCAAGTTATGTTGGATATAGCAATAGTCCTAGTCAAAAATTGACAAGCTAGTCATTGTCACATGTGCTTAATTGCTTTAAAAAGAAAATTTTTCAAAGTAACAGCTTTGCTTGACTTAATTTCTTTAGAAGGAATCTTGCATCTTGCTTCAAGTCCAAAATGGTTGCATGTTGTAATCATCATATTAACCCCTTCTCTGCTATATGTTTTTTCCACACTGTGTGCTAATATGCGACCCACAATACACACACTCACACCCACAATGCTATCCGGAGATAAATTTAGCGCTTGCATACACTAGGCTAGGCTGAAGTAGCCATGAAAAGTTTGAATGTGTAGTATCTGAGGAACAAAGGAAACAGTGCTATAAAAAAGATGTACCTAGTATGTCCACATCACATATAGCCTTGCCATTTTTGGATGTACCACAGTGCAGCTAAGAGATTGAGTTAATAATTAACCATCAGTAGGTTGGCTGTTAAAAAATCAAAAATGTATTTCTCATAACATATGTTTATTTTTGGGTACATCAAAAAATTGGTATTTCATTCCTGTTTTCTTCTGAAAAAAAAAAGTTAAACTTTGACAAAAATATAAAATGCTCATTATTTTTCAATACCAATAAAAAATAGGTTTGTTTAGTATTTTAATTTCAAACATCCATTTTGATAGGTCTGATTGTAAGGCCTTTTTTGTAAGCTTTTACCAAGGAAAGTTCAATTAAAAAAAAATAGTTTCATTATTGAAGTAAAAATGGAACTTTTGCCAGGTTATAACTGACATGCAACAATGTCTGGTCATCAGATATTGCAATAGAATATGTCCACAGCGGGCTTTTCTGTTCCAATGGAAAAATGCTCTAGGCAAGGTTCCAACGTATGAAATGCAAAGGGGAATTAGTGAAAAGAAGAGCGCATTGTATAATTACTTATTGAAAGGCTTAGAAGTTAGATTTACATGTATCATCTTGATCTAAGCTCACAGTGCCTTTCACTCATCACTGAACAAGCCATTGACACTCTTCAGCGCCCCTCCCCCTAGATTTAAATGGTACTGTCTTTTCATCACCCTCACTTCCACTCTAAAATAAAAAAGGCACACTGACTAGCAAACTTTGAGTTTGAGCCAAGCCTAGAATAAACCTTCACTCATATGCAGGCTTTGACCGTTGTGCTTGCTGAAAGGTTCCTTACTTTATTCCTACCATAATATTTCTCAAACTTGCCCAATTTCTCCTGGTGTATTGCTGTCCTAGTAATCCCAAGCACAAGTAATAGATTTTATATAAAGGAAAAAAAAGGGATACTGCCAAATTTCAGTGGTGGGGATAGTCCTACTGTAGTAGTTGCTGCTGTAGTTGTGCACTACGCATAGAGTTTTTGTTGATTCAACTTTTTTTTACATATTTATTAGAAATAACATCGTTTTGATAATTTTGTTTTTGTGCCATATTATACATTACAAATTATATATAAAAGACCTGTGTGCAATAAAACAAAAATTGAAAGGAAAAGTTAGTGTCAATATGTGATTGCTGTTGATATTCAAGAATATTGAGTGTCAAGAAGAGTCAAACAGATTTTGGATTGGCCTACCATCAATATATCTCTTATATTATGCAGTTCAGCCAGCACCTGCTTGCTGCATGAGTTTACCTAAAAAAACTTTTGAATGTTCATGATACATGGCGTTGTGGGTGTGTACTTAAAACAGCTGAATATTTTGTAATGTCTTTTATAGTATTTCATAAACGTCCAAATGCAAAGTTTTACCTAAATACAACAAGTTTGGTCGGTAACTTAATTTTAAGATGTATTTTTTTTTTGTATTTTGTGTAGGGGCAAGTATGCTTTAAAACATGTTTTATTTATTTATTGCATCATTGCTCAATTTCACCATGTAATTTTTTTATATGTCTCTTTTTATAAGACCTATGAAATATCTAAATATGAAGTTAAAGGTTTAGTAAAAAAAAAACAAAAAATATGGCTTATTGTGCCTTGAGCTGACAGAAGTAAAGTACTATTGAGGCATTAAAAATCCCCTTAGGGCATCCATCAAAAGGATGAAAAAAAAATGATCTAATTCAAAGGGAAAAAATCCACAGTGAAGCCTTCTTTTGATAAAAAAAGGTTAATTCTGTGAACAAAATGTCCATTTAGTAAGGCTTTTTTCCCCATCAAATGTTTGTAAACTATGCATACAAGGAGAGTCTAATCAAAACAAGTCAAATATAACTTAAATTTCTATGAAAAAGTCTTCATATTGACATTTTCCGATTTGGCGCCTTAATGCAATTTTTAGCTCATTACAATTTACATGAGTAAAAATCAAAGTTGAGACCAATTCACTTTGAAAGATTACATCCTACTCTTTATTACAATATCTGTAAGTCCATTTTGATAAAATTATTACTTAAGACAAAACTACTAGTATATGGAGTCAAAATGTTTGTTTTTTTTTTATTATGAGTTCATCTTTTAATTTATAAAGATTTTTCTTTTACATACAATATGAAAAAAAAAAAAGAAAAATAGTTAAAACCCTCTTTGGAAATAAAAACTATGTGATTGCTTAGTGCATCTGTGCTGATTGAAATGGTCTTTGTTTGTTAAGTAGCATTTGTGTTCTGAAGTTGATATATCATGTGTTTTTCTCAATGGTACACCATGTAATTATTATTGAAAAAAAAAACGCATACTAAAATTTTACAGGCATTAAGTTGAAATAAATAACTTGCTTTTGTTTGATTGCATTTTTGGGGTAAATACGTCATATCAGCAGTCATATAAACAGTCTTTTGTGGTTTTAAATTTAACCTCACAATCTCAAAGTTGATAGTATCTTTGCCAACACAGAGATGTTAACTCATAACCAACCAGCTCCATTATTTAATTTGAAGGCTGCAATACATTTTTTCCAAAGCATTTCAGTACTACTTTAGAACTAAAATCCAACAAAGATATGTTTTCTTAGGATCTGTATATGAGAGGTTGTTTGCAGAATTTGCTTAGGCTTGATGGTTGGATTGTCTCAGTTTTCAATTAAATACGAGCAAACTTTTAATTATAGAAGCTTTGAGTTTATCATTAACACATTATATCTTGGAAAAAAGATGATCTGATGTATTTTGCAAGTAACCTCCTCCTATTGTAGGCATAGGCCCCTACTTTATCATTTCTTACTTATTTTACTTATCAGGAATAAATGAAATATTATTTTGTGTCATAGCTAGTGTCAGTATTTTAGGTTTGACATCAATACTCCAGTATTTTTGTATTTATTCTAGTTCTATTGCAACGAAGATACTAAAATCAGTACTGGTTGGCAGCTCTGCAAAATTATTAAACCTCCAACACAACTTATTTATTGACACAGGTCCAATGCTGACATTTCTTTTCTTTAAAAACAAAATGAAATAGTGCTCACAGTTGATTCACTCAAATCTAGTAATAGTAATAAATGGCTGAAGCGAATAAATCTTGTACAAAACGGTCTAGCATCTATGTCTTCTTCTAAGTTTTTTTTTTTTCAATCTAAATTTTATGTGAATCAAAACACCAGTTCTAACAAAATTAACATCCTTTATGCTGCAAGGCATAGCGTAGGATTTGAGATTTTGAGAAATATGCAAAAGTGTTACATAACTTCTGGTAAATCTTGCATATACGTCGGTTTGCTACATTAAATAGTCTGATTTAGAGTGCAGATATGTCGCCCTGCCTTCTTGATAAGATGTAAACTGTTATAAAGATGTGAATTCAACACAATGGAATCAAAACTCAAATTTTGCATAAACGTTGGTGTGACTTGGGATGGCAGTATAGTACTTAAACTTATGCCACCACTGGTTCAACTTTGAAATAGCAGAGAACTTCAATTACCAAATAATCTTGGATCATTTTCCATAGGTACACAGTTGTTAGGATGAAACTTTAAATATTTGTATAGGTGCTTTCATCTTAAATCCTAAGTCATTAAACAAGTCTTTTTATCTTTAATGAAAATGCACCAAAAACAGAGGTCCACTTGTCAATTAACAGAAGGATAGACAAGGATGTTTGATGAATTTTACTTTTAGGATTTTTTCTGCAAGCCAGATACAGAATTTAAAACAATGAAAAAATTCTTAAAATTATCAAGCACTCCTGTTAAGCCTGCTGTGTAACTTAAAATTTTCGGAGTCCTGATAAAGTCAACACTTCGGCACCAAAATAATGTGCTGAGTTTATACAAGAGTTGACTTCAACCATAACAAAAATATATATAAATTTAAAATGGGACTGCCAAACCGTAGGAGTTTAGTAAAGGTTTCCCTTAAAGATGTTGACTTTTCAAACCCACTGCTGTTGTATGTTGAATGGCTTCTGATAGTCTACCAAAAAAACAAAAAAAAACACACAAAATTATTAAAAAACACAAAAAAAATTATTGAAAAAAAGCCCAAAAAATGCATTTATTGAATAGAGTAGTTTTAATGACATGATATATTTGCACACTTTTAAAAACTTACAATTGTAGCGGCAGGAACCATGGAACTGGTTGTTAAAAAAGTAACTTTTTTTGTACAAACCACAATTAAATAGTACAGGAAGTCATGTTAGTTCACAATTTGTACACATTATTCACAATAGTAAAACAACGTACCAATTAACAATAAGGAAATTAAACAACAACGTACCGATTAACAATAAGGAAATTAAACAACAACGTAATGATTAAAGGAAACAAAACTCAAAATCAAATATTATGAAAATTTTCCCTCACTTAAAAAAAAATTGATATGCTATTGCTAGTTTTCAAACTTAATCATGTTAATGACTCCTACAGACACAGTTCTATTGTGATCTATTATTGTCAATTTGCAACTTAATACAATAGTGTGTAATGTGTATTTTCTCAAGGTATTTACTCCATTTTAAAAGATTACTTATTAAAAAAAATATTCTGATTTCACCACTACATTTTGGTAGATAGTTTATTATTGCTGATACATAAAACAGATATATAAAAAACAATGGCAAAGACTATAATACCTCCAACAACAATATTTAAACAACAACAAAAAGACTACAATATCTCCATAGACTTAGAAGTTTCAATGACAACCATGCAGTTTATGTCTTGTCTTCAGTTGTTTTTTTTATCTTTGATACTATTCAAGGTTGGCAATACATGTGGCATTACCACCCCAGTTGGCAATCTTGTACTTAAAATTAAAATCTCAAAAGATTTTTTGAGTAACTTTTTATGCATGATTTTATCATAACGATACAAAAGTATGCATGAGTAGAAAGTTCATAATCTCAGAAGGCTAAAACATGTAAAATGTTGGTAATGAAACAAAGAAAAAAAACTAAACAAAAAAACGTATGAATGATGATACTAATAAATTGACTAAATAAACATTGCACATTTATAAAGGATTGTGAAAAAAAGTTACCTTGATGGTGCATATACATGCATTATGACAATGAGTTACAAATACATGCATTATCTCTTTTGATAAATGCGCAAACAAACATAAACTATTTTTAAGAATTTTTGGCAGAAAACCACAACATAAAATTTAAATTTAGATAAATGATGTAACAAAACATCTTTCCATGACTGAGCCAAGGTTTAACTGAGCTTATCATGAAATGATGAAGGAGCTGTAGTGAAGTGCTATGACAGTAAATTAAGCAAAAATAATTTCTTAAATAAAAATTTCCTTTCCTAAAAATTATTTTTATATCTATAGAGATGGTCAGGAATAACAACTCTTATAATGTTATATCCCTGTACATGTTTAAGTTGGGCACAATGACAAAGCCTGCAAGTGTGATTGTCTACACTCTGCCACCCCCATCTCTTTAGTGTGTATAGAAATCGGAGCTGATGTTAAGTGGGTTAAATACAGTCTTCATCATCTCAAAACAACTGTTTGGATTCCTAAAATAAATTTTTAGTTGAAATATGTGAATACATTTTATTATACTATCAACCAAATAATTGCTCAGTGTTTCAATAGACAGTATACAATAGATCAATCTCTCTTTCCATTAATCACAATAATCTCTGATACCTCTTGCTCATAGCAGCAAGATAAAGCACAACAAAGCAAGACAAATATTTGAGAGCAATAAGTTGTTTAATTGTTCAAACACTTTATGTATATCACTGAAAACATCATAAGTACCCTGATTATCATTTAGCATCAATTGGACAAGTCGATTTGTGGTAGAAGAGTACGCTGTTGAGATTACCAGTTCAAAGCTACGTTGTTGAGATTACCAGTTCAAAGCTTTGTCATACATCCTGTCCAAAATATGAAGCAACAATATTGTAAAACTGACAGTTTTATTCTGCTCTCTTAAATTTAATTATATCATATAAGATATTGAAAATTTAATTATCCGCTTCCATTATTTACATTGATAAGACTTTGATAAATTATGTGTGACAAAGTTAAAGTAAGATTAAGGTCTATAAAACTGTTTCACCATTTTACTCTGCACTATGAGATTCAAAGACTACTTTAAAAGCAAAATATTTTTGTTTTGAAGAATTTAAAACTAGCCTGAGTTTTGATTTGAAAAAAAAAAAAGTAAAGGAAAACATTATAAAAACATGTCTCATTATTGGTAAAGGATACATTAAAATGTGACGCAGCACCTGACACTAAGATCGATAATTGTTTTAGACATTTTTCATATTTTTCCTTTTTATGAAGATAAACAAAACAATGGAATAAATACACCACATGGATTACACAAGAAGTTAAGAATTTAAGTAATGCTTTCAAGAAAAAAGATCTTTGAAAAGCCTTCAGGGATATACAGTCATGATTATCACATTGAATTTTATGCTGACAAGGCAAGATTTTAGAGGTTCATGTAAGATCTTATTACCATATTCAGTGACTAGGCTGTAAATAAAAAAAAAAGCGTTTGACAATTTGGTTTAAAAACACACTAAAGATCCTAGTTATTTTCAGTGAATTATTGAACATGTTAAATGAATGTCATGCATTAAGACATATCAATATCAAATATGGTAAGAAAAGTCAAAGCATTTAGGGCTCATCAAATTTTACTTTAAGAAGACTATAAAAAAATATTTCTACAAAAAAAAAGGCTTTTAATGAAACAATATCTTTAAGCAATCCATCAATGAAAACTAGATATCAAAATTTCCTCAGCTTTAGCGTTAACACATTTACAAAGAAATAAAGATATTAACTATGTGATACTTGTTTTTCAATGAATAATTTAAAAATAATCAAGCAAATAAAAAAGGAAATAGAATAAATTTACCCGCAATGAAAAAGAAAATATCGTTCCAATTTATACTCAACAACAATAAAGAAAAAAATCATGGAACTGAACTATAAAATGTGCAGCTGATCTCTGAAATTATTGCTGCACGAGAGAATGACAAGAAGGCAAATCTTGATGTTCATACAAAATACCTTGACACAAGCAAAGTTGTTATCAGATGTAAAGAAAAATGGACCATTCGCAGCTATAGCTCTGAGTAAATAACCGGCAAGCATTGAAATTTTAAATGCCTTGTAAAAATAAGTACCTTGATGTCATTAAACACAAATTAAAAATGATAAGCAACCCTACAATCTCCAAGGTTTAAACAAACAAGAAAAAGCATAAACATACATTTTAAACTCAAAACACACATTTGACTTTTAAAAATCTCCAACATAGAAGATTGTAAAATCTTCCTTCATCCATAAAAAAAATGCATTAATCTAAAAACACCCCCCTCCCCCCAAGACTTGGGTTGTAAAAGCAGTTTAGGAAAACAAAACAAAACATCTTCAAAGCATTTTTTTTCTACCTTATATATTTGAATGTTGAGAGATAAATCTGTTTTGATTGACAAACTCAATGCTTGCTTTATAATCAAGAATTTTAAGGACTCAGTGATTCAAGAAGGTTGCTGCATTCAAAGATGTTCACCTCTTCAACATTGTACACTTATTTGGCCTAATGCAAAAATTGAAAATCTTTGCTTAGTCAGAAATATTTCCAGTAACATTAACTGCATGTTGAATAGCAACTGTCAACTTTTACTATATATTTATATAAGCTTTTATCCCAATAGAACTCTCGAGCAACGCAAAGCAAGCATTGACTTGCCTGCATCATGTACAAGGAATATATTAGCTGCCAGGTGTTACACATAAGTCTTTGAGTTTGGTCTCTTGCTGGGACCTGTCACATCAACGCCACTACCTCCCCCCAGGCCTGTCGTAGTCTGATCTGTGTCACTAGCTCCGGAGGTGTCTGCTGACTTACGCTGAATAATGGCTGTGCCATCGTCACTCAGCTGAGGAGAATACCTTGGAACACTCTCGTCGTCCGCCATTTGGTGGGAGAGGGCCTGAAGAAGGTCACGGGTCACTTCCTCTCCGTGTGCACGCCTCAGTTCCGTCTTGAGCACAATCTCATTTGTGATGTAAGCTTCACGGCGAATTTGCTCCTTAAGGAGAGTTGGGACATCAGGAATCAGCCATGCAATCAGGCTTGTGATCACCACCACAACATTCTAGGGATGAGAGAAAAACATTAAATTTCATATAAGGTTATGCAATAGATACAAAAGACTTGTTAAGATTTGGAGAGGCTTGACAATAAAAACCTAAACTAACACACTATACCACTTGGCAACACACAGCCTGGGACAAATGAAAAGCAGTATCTGCAGTGTAAACAATATGAGAGATACTGCATATACAGGAAGACAGATCACTTCCACTTTTTCTGCAACCTCATGAGTCTTCAACTGTTGTAAAAAGTAAAGATTTATACACAAATAATTTTAAACTCATGCCGTAATTAAACTTTTACGAAAAAAATTTTTTAAACTTTAGTCAAATGTTTAATGATTTTATTGGTCTCATAATGACATGGCAAAATACAATATATTCATACACTTCCAATCTACCCAAAGAAATGTTTGAGTCAAATTGAAATACTACAATGGAGTACATATAACTCAAACCTCAATAATTCAAGAGCTTATTTAATTCACATATCTTAATATTTCTGATCTTATTTATCTTTTGTGAAATACATTGATAAGTCAAAATTTGAAGTAAAACTTTGTTCCCATGAGGTTCGAAACATCCGGGCTGGACTTAAATATGGGAAATGAGATCTGAGGCAAAACAAGGGTAGTGTCCCTTCTCTGGGAGAGATTATCCCAAAAAAATCTATTCTCTTCATAGTAATCTAGACCTAAAAATAAAGCTCTTATTTGAATGCTTCTTTCTTTTATAAAGAATTAAATACAGCGCAGTACGCTTAAGTTGAAGAACTTAGAGACAGCGATTTCAGTTTAAAATATCAGAATTTCGAGTTTAAAGATAGTTGACAAAGAAAGAAATACTACACATGATCCTAAAATATATTCAGTGATCCAAAAGTTCCAGCCATCAGAGTTATGTTGTGTCCACTGTGTCTAAAACTTAAGTAAAAAAAATAGAGCTAAATACAGAGAAATATCTTCAATATTTATATATTCTGTAAATTTTAAAAGATTGCATTCAAGAGATAGCAGGTAATCCCAATTAATTTTCATTTCGTAATTTGTATTTAAAATATTTTTTCATTCAGAGGTCAACACATGAATCGGCACATGCATTGACGACTGAATCTTATTCATATCAACAACAAAACTCATTTAAAGATCTTGTTGAAACCTCATTTCTACTATCTCCGCATATCTAACATCTAGACTCACCGCTAGTCTTTTCCCTAAAATTTTGCTTACCTCAAAAACACATACGAATGCTAGCCTCGCAGTCAAAATGTGCCAGAAAGCTGTTGAGCGGCGGTAATTTGGGTCCTCCCACGGAGGATTCCGGAAATCTTTGTACCTAGTAGAATAGCGTATCGACAATTTCTTTATAAATGTATCAAATTACTTAATTGCTTAAGAATAAGTTATTGCTAATGCACACTTGCACTGATGTAACTGAATTCAAAATTGGAAGAATAAGGTCAATAAAGAATGGTTTGAAAACATATTCACTCAATCAAGTCGCAAACTGCTCGACTTGCCGGAGTTGCAGGATTTGTGGTTTTCTTTTGCCTAGTATATCTTTTAACACACCCAAAGTTATAAAATATTTGGAGTGAGAACCACGCCAGGACAAAAGATCCAAAGGTATGCAAAAGCGAATTCGCAAGATGATTTAGTTCAGCTAAAGGAGTGGTATGAAGAAGGGATGCACTGGATAGAGAAGGATGGAGAGTCAATTGAGGGCTGCTTCCAACGTAGTAGGAACACAGCCGCCTATGAACATAGGTAGGGAGGGAATAAATTATACATATTTTGGATTTAAATATTAAAAAAATATGCAAAGGAAACCTGTATATATATATATATACATGTGATACATCCTTGTGTAAAGAGCTTTACAAAAATATATGCATTGTGACTTGATTGAGTTCAACTTTTCTACTATTTTCATGAATGGACAAAATTGATTATATATAACGTAGACCTGGATGTTTTCCGGCAATTGCCGGATTTCCGGCAATCGTAAAGTTTCGTGCTGAACGCTAGTATAATACTATAATATGAAGTACTATGATGATTGCCGTCGTATCGCCTAGCCAGAATTCCGCCAAACTTCCGATTTGTGAAATCCGGCACCCACAGCCGGCTTTCCGGCAATCATTGCCGGAACTCAAGTAAAAATACGAATACGTTTTTCAACGACGACTTCTCTGCAAAGGCCCCGCCCACTGGCTTATCGAGCGA
>BMAT01012127.1:173248-190047 GCA_019649035.1 Elysia marginata | reverse complement strand
GTGTGTGTGCCCCATCGACTATGGGCCTTGCAGGAGAGATGAGCTTGATGTAATAAAGGATATGGGTGGGGCGCGCGGGTTGAAACAATCAGTGCTGGTCAGTGCATGTGAAGTGATACAGTATGACAAAGTTAGTAAGAGGAAAGACAACCACACGCTGTGTGTGCCCTATCAACTGTGGGCCTTGCTAGAGAGATGAGCTTGCTGGTGCTAATAAGGGGACGGGTGGGGCGCGCAGCGTCAAACAAGCAGTGCTGGTCAGTGCAAGAAAGGGTGCTACTAGCTACAGTACAACCAAACTTAGGGCCAATAAGTGTAGGCTTAGGTCAACAGTGTAAAGCCAAGGTACGGGAGGAGAATGGGGAGAGGGGATGTGGAATGTGTGTGCGTGTCTTAAAATAATATGCAAATAGGCTAGCATGTTTAATTGCTTCATTCGATTGATACTTGCCTTATCACTAGCATCAGTTGCATGTGTTTTCGATCTAGATCTATGAGTACGTTATCAGCTTTTATTGATATCCAACCACTTCAAATTAAACAAGGATATCTAAGAGCAAGACCAAGAAGACCTGCAAAACTCTTAGTACTGAATTTAAATTTCAACTTCTTGCTGATGTCAACAAGATGCAGAGCTCAAAAACAGAGATAGCAAAGAAGTATGGGATACCCCTTATTAGGCTATCGACCATATTGAAGAATAGGGCTAAGTTCGAGAGACCTGGTCTGACAACAGAGTTTCAACCTGACCGAAAAAGGCAGATTTTTTTATGGGCGGGGGGTGTTAATGATCACTTTAAAAGAGACTTTATACATGTTTCTTTTATATCAACATTCCCTTATATCAACATACATTTTATGGAACTTTATATGTCGATATATCAGGTCTGAACTGTATTAAAACTTTCATTAAAAAAAAACAAAAACAAAAACATAATGTCAATTTTACCTCCATGTAAAATTGCCAGTCCCCAGTTTTTTAACCCTTGACATGTTTACAATTGGCCACATGAACTAATCTCTTTTGCGGATACACAACAGATGAAATTTACATTGTTATATCCTCATTCACCTCTCACAGCCGTACTCTATGGTCGCAGTGAGATAACAATAATTAATATTATAAGTTATATGTAATTGTTGATTGTTCTTGATTGCATGACCACTTCTCTTTAGAGAGATTAGAGAAATTATGTATCAAAAATAAAGATCTGGCTGTACTGAGGGGGGGAGGGTATTCCACTCTTTCATGTTCAGGCTTAGAAGCTATTTAGGTCATGCATTCTAATATTTCCGCCACAAACTTGTGCGAAACCTGTATTAAAGAGACTTTTTATGTGCACATATACTACTTATCTTGAAATGTGCAACCCGCAAAAATTTTGAATTTTCAAAACAACAATCAGAGATTAGAAAACATGCTGCAGTATGCAAGAAAATTTATTGGGCTGTCTATACATTTTTTATAACAACAACAACAAAAAAGATTTCAAGCTAAATATATTTGGGGGTTCTAAAGGTCCCAAAACAATGTACCGTACAGTTTTTCTTGGACTATAACAGTCAGTTGAAAGAATAACTTGTGCACGACCATGTAATAAATAGCAATGGTAATCAAAAATTTTAAAATCAGCTTACAATATAAAAAACACAACACAGCTAAAGCGCTTGCTGTCCTGATCACAGCATATTTTAAATTTTCAAAATCCATAAAAAAATAAAGAAGTTATGCTATTTCAAAGGCGTGTTGAGGTGCTCAGTCTTTGCATAAGAATTACACTCTGAAATGGACCCTTAAAATTGCGTAATAAACATGATTTTTTTTTCAGAAAAATGACATAATTTTGTTGTTATTTGTGCTACTTACTTGAAAGTTAGCATTTTTATGTAATTTTGGGCAAGGAATATGATGGAATCAATTATAAAGTGGTGGCACTTCATCTTCTAACCTTATTTGCATAAATATGCATAATTAAGAATGATCTGACAATTTGCAATGTTGAGAAAAGTGAAGTAATTTCTTTATTTGTTTTGCTACACACTTGCAAAATGGCTTTTTCATGTAATTTTGGGCAATGAACATGATGGAATAATCTCAGGTGTGGCAGGACTTCATATTCCTGTCTAATTTGCATAAATTAGCATGATTAGTAATGTTCTGATTGCAATTCTGATTTACTTTCTCAATTTTATGAATTTACATATTAAACAAGTAGAACTTAACATTTTTGCATTTTTTAAAGAGAGAATGTGATTTTATCGGAAAAAAATATGTTCCTTCAATAAATTTGATTTGCATAAATTTGCATCCATTAATTATGTTTGGGGAATGCTTCAAGATAAAAAGTTCTTGTTTCAATCGTGTTTGACAGTGTTTAAATGTTGCTTATTTTCAGGAAATTGGCAGATTTTATAGGGGAAAGATTGAATGTAATGGCAATCTCCACAATATTTTGACATTCAATATTTGTGGAGTGGGTGTTTTTATGTATACCGTATTGGAACATACGTCATCTCATCATTTAGACATAGATGTACTCAACACTGACAATCTTGATCAGTCTCAACAAAAACTCTAGACAGATAGAAAGTACAGGACAAATTAGGATTCTAAAACATACTTTTGTCACTTCTTGAAACTCTCATTGCATAACACCATTCTTAAAACCAGACCGTTATGTTAACAAATCAGGATTTTTTTCTCCTCGATTTATATGTCAACTTGAATGTCTATTGGCCTAGACGTAGGGCATATTCTTTTGAGATCAACTTCGGTCTTAACAGTTGTAATGCCAGGTCTGTCAAAACCAATATTTGACACTTGATCTGCAAAGAAAGTTGCTGCTTTTTAGTTCAAATAATGTTTGTGAATAATTCCAATTGAAGTAAAATAATTCCGGTATTCTATTCTCTTAAGGTTTCTATAATTTCAGGTCCGAAAATGGCAATTTATGCTTGGTGTTTATTTCGTGCAATGCCTCAACATTTATTATTTTAGGCAGAGCTTATATTGCAAAAATAAATTATCGCGATTGATTTTAGTATAGATCTAGACCTAGATCTAGTCATTACTCTGACATTTAGCTGGTTCTTCTTTGCATCTATCTCTAAGTCCGCCATTTCCGATAGTAAGAGGGAAATGAACGAAGAATTAAACAGAAAGAATCTGCCTAAGAAGTAAACAAAATAACATCAAATATGTTGAATAAGCCTATTTAACTGCAAGTCGGCGCAGATTCATCATAAATTCTACTAGATCTAGATTCTAGATCTAGATCTAGGTTCTTACCGTTCTATTGAGCACTAGATCTATGTGCTTCACGGTAAATCTAGATCTAGGTCCAGATTCTAGATCTAGATCTAGATCTAGCTTTTGATTCTAGGCCTGGTCAATATAAAACAAAGTCATGTTTTAAAGTGTTTTTTTTTCACTAGGCCTTCTCAATTTGGTAACAAAGTCTTTCTTTGAATTAGATGATTGCAAAAAGTTAGAAACTGCGAACTTTGCTAGGCCTAGCACAAGCGCGCCTTAGTACCATTATAAGTGTGTTTAAAATACTGCAGGAATAAAGCAATCACAGCTTTGCTGCAGCTTTGGATTCATTTTTTAAATTGTGTGTTTTAATAGGGATAAGGGTTGAGATACATGTCCTAATCAAGAAAATAATATTCAGTGACCAATTTCCTAATAAAGTCGAAGCTGCAACTAATAATTTTGGTCGATGTAATGTAGCGGACGAACAAAACTCAGTACGGTTTGCGTCTATTATAACATCAAGGGAATCAGGGCAAATTGGCCGTAGTGATTTAGTTCCATAAAAAAATAGTTCTCATCAGAAACCACAGGTAGAAGAATGTCCCTACACAAATCTTATTTAAAAATTAATTTAACAGGTTTATACATGCTAGTAAGCCTTTGATACGCATTTTATAGTTCTTCTCGTTTTTCAAAACACCCCTCATTCGAATACTCGATTATAAAGAAGCAAATCTGCAATAGACTCGCCGGAAGCTAGGCACACTGTTTCAGCCGATGAAAATATCGCATTCGGGTCACACCTCCAACCTTAACCTAACAGCAGAGCTGACAGCTAAGATCATGGCGGCTGCCACGAATTACAGTGGTGATAGGTGTTTTTAAGCTAATTCTCCCGAAAAGCGTTATGCTCTACAAATAAGATAATAAGCGCACTGTAAAGAAGAAAACTTGATCTACTTACCAGTTCAAAAAATATTTACATGGCTTTAAAGAAACACACATAGAAAATAACTTCCAGTTGTCTGATCAAGTTCGTTCAAACGCTAAAAATAAGATCGACCTTTCTTTTCATTGGCTGCCAAGTTTCATGATCATACGGGCAAAAATGACGCGATGGCTATGTTTAGAAGACGGCAACCCCCCCTTCACGCCAAAGACGTTTTCTAGGCAAAGAATCTATTGCATCATTGTCTAGCCGTGCGCTGACCTAATTAGCGCTGCTATAATAAACACCAAATAATTGCGAGGCAGAATTTTTCTCTTGGGGTGAATGCCTTTGTCTGTTGCAGAATTACTTAAAAAAATTATAGGAAGACGAAAAGTACCTTGTGTATGAAAAACATTAATAAGAAAATATGCTGCATTTTACAACTTACATTTGAGATGATTGCAATTCGTGAGATTCCATACAGTACACTGTACCAAATACCTGTCAGAAAAAATGAAACAGATTTGAAAAACTCTTAAAAGCATGTTCATAAAAACAATATTACTGAGTGCAACTATCTTTTATCTTGATTTATGAAATTTTAGTAATTAGTCTTTATATAAAAATCTCCTAAAACACCTTAATTTCCTTCTAAAATACTTGAGCATACATTATTTAACATTACTATACCACTAATTTGGGGACTTTTATAGTAAATGTAGGTAGAGAGAACAATTTGTTTTTTTGAACCATAACTGTCAGATATGAAACAAACATCAATGATGGCTTTCTACTGTTATTGTCAGTAAAGTTGTGGGAACAAAAGAGAAAAAAAATATTTCTAGTAACTAATGCAACTGCATGTGAGTGTATGTTGCAACTTAAACATCCAAAAATACTGATCGTTTTATAAAATGCATATTCCTTATCTTCCACAAATGTTTAAAAAAAAGTTCATTGAAATTATTTTACTTTTTTTTTCCCTTTAAAATTCAACTACATGACACTCAATCAAGTAAATCTGCTAGCAAGGCATATATAAACTACATGAAAAGTAATATAACTTCCACTAGCTATCTCTTTTAGAAAAAAAACAACAAAAAGCATCTCACCAATGTTTGCAGACTTCTCGGCCAGCGGCCTGCGCAAGTCTGTGGTAAACTTGGTGGCATCCACCCGAATCTCGATGATGTTGTTTAACAGAGCAAACAGTGGTGCCAGAGGAAAGGCGGCGCAGAAAATTGTTAAGAACCCGTACTGGAGAACTGTGCATTCAGAACAGAAAGGAACAATGCCAAGTAAGCACAATTTTCGCTAAGAAACAGAGCATAAAACAGTGATGAAAACAGGAAATCATTGAAAAGGAGGAAAAATTTTTGACAGACAAATTGACATCTTTCTACCACCCCACAATCAACGCAATTCATCCCTGTAACCAGCTAAGAGTAAAATTAGAGCTAGTAAAAAGTTAAATCATTAAATTAAGTGCGGCTTTCAAAACTCAGTCAAAGATGATGAGGCTTGTAACTACACTTAAAGGCCTAGATCTATATTCTAGTCATAATTTCCTCCTCTTTTCACGTTCCGGTTTTTAAACTTTAAACTATCAAAGCAATTATTAACACAAGTGAATTTTTTTTTTTTACAAAGTCCATCACTTCATGACTCCAACTGTCCAAGTCAATGTGCAGGCTTATGTTAGGTTCAAAGATATCACGTGCAAACAGGGCCCTGGGCTATTGGCTAATTGTTGATTATAATACATTTATTGCTCATTATAGGCCTACATTACATCATACATGTATAGGATCAATTAAAGTTATATTAAAAAAATTTAATGGTAGGCCTACTGGGTAATAATTATTTATATTGATTATCTCTTAATGGGCCAAACGTATCAGGCAAATAATTTTTGCACCTGAAAGTGAAAAACAGTTTCAGTACTTACCGGTACTAGCTAATCTGGATTGCACAAATTTTATAATCTTTGCCAACGTTGTGAACTGAAACACTCCAAAAGTTCGTTTATAAACGAACACGTCTTCTAGTTTTACTATTGTCATTCCGATATCTCTGCACTTAGTGCTTAAAACAGTTGGCTTTACCACTATCTACTTGATAAAATGTTTTTAGATTTAAAAAAAACCAGTTAATGATTCGATGATAAACTTACTAGATCTAGAATCTCTCAAGCCTTGGTAGATCTAGATTTATTGAGCTAGATCTAGATCTAGAGTTCTATAGCCTATGGACTGGCCCAGACCCTTGTCAATTACAAAACTTGTCTAATCAATGAAAGGGCGAAAATTGAAAACAATGGCTCAAGTGGATCTAAAGATGAAGTGATTCACAGTATTATCCGCAATCTTGCACCTAATGAACCAAAACTACGAACGAGCATAACACTCAAACCGATACAGTAATTTCGCGGAATAGACCTATAGTTGGCGATATCGGTAACGCTTTAGTATCTGAAAATACAACCTCGATAGAAGAATTTTAGGAGCATTACAAAAGGTAATTACGGCAAGATCGATTACAACATAGTTCTAGTCTAAAGATCTGCCCAGTCCTCTGTTTGGATAGCAAACTTATAATCACCCGTCTCTTTGACTCGTCATATGTCGGACTCACGGAATTAAATAATCGCGGAAATTTGTAATCATTTTCCTCTCGGGATCGCGGATCAGAAGGCAGAGGACCGAGGAATTTTCTTCCTAAGCTTGAAATCGAGGATTTCCGCAGATCCGCGGAAGATTTTCATCACTGATAAAAAAGCTATCAAAAAGTAAATATCTTGCATTAGAATGTATTCAATTATATATTTCTAAAAATAAAAAAAATTTTTAATAGTTAAAATATCTGGAACCAGTACCGGACAAATGTGAGTTCTGGACATAAAACTATTAAAAGGCACAATGCCAAGTAAGCACATTTTTGCTAAGAAGCAGAGTATACAAAAAAGCTATTCAATAAAAAAAAAATTAATATAATTTATTAGAAAGCATTCAATGAAGTCTGATAACCATAAAACAAAACAGAACGAGCTGATAAGGTCAGGGTGTTTCAATGATAAAAATTAAAATTTAAAGAGTTGAGAGGAATATATGAGTGGAAAACAGGATAAATTAAGCACAAGTCAACAAGACAAGTTTTTAATTCGAGCCCTTTAAAAAACAAAAGCTGTGCTACAGATAGACCTTCATTATTGGTTGGAAATAAAATGTCCCAGAATGCAGAAAATCCACAGTCATATTTTTTCACCCTCTTAAAATAATAAAAGTTTTTTTCTTTTAAAGAAATCCCCAAAATTCAAAGAGTCAAAATATTAGCTTGAGTTTGATATAGCCATGCTTTCATGGTGACTTGCAATAGATGACAAATTTGAAATGTGATGATTGTAAAGTCTTAACTTATCAGGAAAGCAGTACTGCAATGTTTCATATTTTTCACTAAATTTTTTTTTTTTTAATTATTATTTACCAAAGGTTCTTACTGTCAAATAAGCCTAAGAATTTGTCAAAATAACTTGACAAAAATAACAGTTAATGGCAAGTACTCATTTAAAAGCCTGGCTCACCCATCTCCAAGTATTCATAGAAAAGAGACATTGACTGC
Source organism: Elysia marginata (assembly GCA_019649035.1). Taxonomy (NCBI): domain Eukaryota; kingdom Metazoa; phylum Mollusca; class Gastropoda; family Plakobranchidae; genus Elysia; species Elysia marginata. The sequence goes on along the minus strand of BMAT01012127.1, from coordinate 182,242 downwards.
GCCGGCTGCAGAATGTAGTCTTTCTCCCATGCCGTCTTGGCAAGCTTCTGCTCTCTCGTCTCCTTGGCCAGCTTACGCTTGATCAACTTGATGATCTTACTGAAAATGGGTGGAACACAGAATGTCAAGCAATCGCCCAGGCCATTGAAACATGAAAATATTCTTAAAAAAAAAACACAAAAAAAAGCAACAATAAATAAACCAAAAAAAAAAAAAAAACACCGTCGATATTCAATGATAGTAATGATATAGGTCATATACAGTCTGCCCTATCTCATAATGCATAATATCTCTAAGAAGACTCAACCATTAAGTTAAGCATAATATAATCACCATTATAAATAACATACTCTTGGCATGGTTTCTTTACCTAGATTTTTGACATTTAAAAGAACTTTATAAGCAAAAAGAGATTAAATTCACATATCAAATGAACATTTTTTTAAGATACGTTTTCACACAAGTCATAGAATAATTATTTTTTTTCTTCCTTTTCATATTACCTATTTCAACACAATGGAGTTTCATATAGCACCACCCAACCAAGGTCCTCACTCAAAGACATCTCCTCCCCCCCCCCCTTACCCATCTGCACATTAAGATCAGAAGGCAATACACTCGAAGTACTCACGGCACAACAATCTCAATGAAGTTGTTCTGAATGAGCTGTTTTCCCACCATGATGATAGCAAGCTGGATGCACAGTTCAATCAAGCAACCACCTGCCTCACACTAAAAAACAGAATGTACATAGAAGCAAAATTTTTAACTCTTTGTAATGAATTGAAAAGAAAATTTTTTTTCATCCTTTCATTAACCCAACCACTACACTAAAGCAAAGACAAAAACTGTCATCACTTAACCATTCTCTCTTTTCAAAGGGAGTAAAAAAAATGAAAAAAAAACCCCTGGCAATAGATTGAATTTATTATTTAAAGATAAAGAGCGTGTTTGAAACAGTGCAAAGCTGGCGTAACCACATTTCAGCAGACTTAAAAGGGCTAATAAGAGATTGTTTATTACTATTAGTTACCAATCAGGAACACAATTAATACAAAGGACCTGTTCCTAAAAATGACTTTAACTTTGTTCCAACAATTTATGCATGGAAAGAACATCTTGTCATCACATAATTTACAAATGAGGCTAAAATCATTTATTTAAAAAAAAGCTAAGAATTTTTAAATTATACATATATAATTATTATACAAGGCCTTTAATAGTGAAAAGTTCCTTTGATGAGGCACAAAACAGCGGTATAATGTTGGAATGTAAGTTAAATCTAGATTTTATGTATATAATATACAGGGGCTATATAGATTTATTACAATCAACATGCTGTTATTGGATTTTGAGTAAATCAAAGAGGATAGAGGCTCTTTTTGACAAAACCACCCCATTAAAATTACATGTACACTTAAGTAATTAACCCCTTCATGACCTATAACGTACGCTGTACGTACTATTTGTCATGACAAAATGCGGACGCAACCTACGTTGTACGACCTCAAATCAGTAAATTTTGTTGTTCCCCATGGTGTTTAGTCGTACAATGTACGTCATGTTTTGCACTGCTTAAGAGGGGCATTTAATGCAGAGGTATTTAAAATCGGACTCAATAATTGGAGTTCAGTGATGTTAAAAATATATTAATAATCCCCTTCTTTAAACAAAAACTGCCACATCATGGCAATCGACAAAACCATTGTCATGAAGGGGTTATAAAGCCTTGATGTCTTTATGTTTAAGGCCATGAAAATTTAGTTCAAAGTTCAAACTTTCCCTCTTTTTTCTAAAAAAAATTCAAGCAACTGCTCAAGTTATTTTTTTAAATCATTACAAAGGAACAGAACTAAAACAAAATAACAATCATGAATATTTGTACAAGTACTAGAGTTAAACAGAAGGTTAGATTTCTTAGGTCATACCTCTTCTTGCCGACCACCAAAGATTGTTCTGTATTTTCCTGGTCTTCCAACAAACCTAAAGAAAAAGAAGAAAAAAAAAGCAAAAAACATCTATAGACACACTCACACTAAATAATGATAGAAAAAAAGAGAGATAATATTTTATTGTAGTATTTATCTCTTCCAACCAACCTATTGAGTCATATGCCTGGAAATTTTTATTTGAGAAAATATGCTTTAAAAGAAGTTGAATTTATTTTTTTCTTCTATATGTTTTGAATCTAGAGGAGATTTAAATTAATATTTTTTTTTGGAAACTCTTGGTTATTTGATGTAATTTTTAATTTTAGTTGAGGAGCTAATAATAGTAAACTGTCTAAAATGCCAATGCCCTAAAATATGAACATTGTAACATCCGAGTCATTTCCACTGGTTGCCTAAACTAATTCTAACAAGCGAACTACAGATGTTGCCTTCTTTCCAAGAACCTACTCAAATTCTTCTCCTCCCTCTTCTTTCTTCTCCTTTAGTAAAATTTGAGGATAAACTGTATCAAACTGACACCTTTTAAACTGAACTGAGCAGAATCTATTAAAAAGTCACTGCTTCAAAAAAAAAAAAATAAAAAGATAGAGAGAAAGGGATTTTGATATAAAACTTAACAACTTTTTCTTGAGCTAGCCTTTCACAGGATGTGGCATATAACGCCAACATACACACACTGAAGAATCAAATACAGTCCAGTTTAGGTATTTCAACCCCATTGGAACAAAATTTGACTTCAAGCACTTTTACAAAAGAAATATAAAATTGGTTATCTGAATAGTTTGAATTATCCATATTTTTATTTCAGTGGAAACCTCTAAAATCGAAATCTGAGAATGCGAATTTCTCATAATTCAAAGTTTTAAAGATGTGAGGTTTCTTTTTCCTCTTTGGCTTTGTTAGATTTGAACTCGTAATTCGAAGTTCATTAAGTTCTGTTCTCTTAATGCGAAGTTTATTTTGAGGCCTACAGAAAGTTTTCCTTCTGATCACAAGCAGTTTGGCCTCTCCAAAGCATGAAACTTTTATGATAAAAACTCACTGCACAAAGTAAAGTTGCCATCCAGAGGTTTCTGTGGCCCATGGAATAATTTTTTTTGTTTGCTTTTTGCTTTTACACAAAGATGAGGAGAGGAAGGAAGGGGCAATAGAACTGAAAAGTGGCTAAGTAAATAACCGTGGTTCTTTGCATATCATTCAAAGCTTTTGAACTCAAAGTTTTTGATCATTCCCAAGAGATTCAAACTATGAGATTTCCAATAAATCACATTATTCGGCCTATTTACCTGCCCTTGAAGAAAGCAATGTAGATGATGGAAGAGAAGTAGTTGACAAACTGCAGGATGAAGAGCTTGATGGTGATGCTGTTATCGTATTCGCTCTGTGTGCGCAGACACTCCCAGTCCGTCAGCCAGAATGCCAGATACCCATACACCTAAAAAAAGAAGGCAATGTTGTGCTGTTGTGTTAGATAATATAGATTTATTTCTCACATAAAAATAGCATCTTTAACTTCATCAAGTCAGATGACCTAGTTCTCTGTAAAACTAAATGACTTAATTTTGCCACTTATCACATCTTCTTCCAGTAAAAACAACATAAAAATTTAAAATTGAACTTTTTCTAAATGTATAAATTGTCTTAGCAATTTGCCAATCATATCAATTTGCTTTAATTGTGTTACAAATTGAAGTACTCTGTGTAGTTATTGTTTTAAGTTAGGACTCTACACAAATACTATTATATAATTATTTCTTTTCCATCTAAGTTTTACATTACGTTAACTACAGAAAGTTAGGTCCTTTTCATCTTTAGTATTAAAATCAACTAGTCCTTTTGCATTGAGATAACAAAACATACTTCAAAAATCTTTGTAAAGAGCTTAAGTTTCCATTAATACTACAATAGTTTTTAAATATCTTTGACAGTTTTGAAAAGATCAAGATTGAAAAAAAAAACATGATCAACCTTCATAATCTAATCTTTTTAACGTTGACAAGTAAAATTCCTTTCCCTGGTAATTTTATGAGCTTATTTAATCCCATTTTTTGCAGATTCACAAACTTTTTAAAGTGATATTAATGAAACAAGAAGGAAATATTGTGATCAACTGATGACTTTCATAAGCATAAAATAAAATGGCAAATTTGAAGTCCGCTCCCCCCCTTCATTTTTAAAAAAAATGTAGGGGCAGATAAGCAAGCCACCAGTAAATGGGCAAAACGACCCCCACCATATAGAGCGGTAAGATCATTTAAAAAGTAAGGTGCAGATAACAAAGCCAGCAGTAAATATGTCAAATGACTTACTATATTGAGCAGTACAATGGTGTGTGGATGTAGCAGTAAATTTGTACTGTAACCACATACATTGCGTCAAAATTGATCAATTCACCCTCATAATAGATTTCTTGGCAGAGATAATCCTCGTACTACATGAGGTTACTGCACAAATTTAAGGGTGCATTAAAGCGCCACGCATGGATTCAGGGAGAGTTCATTCTATTTCCCTATCGACCACATATTTTATATTCCTCTTTAAAAAAACTCGGGCAAACATGTCAAAAAATTACGGTGACTCAGAGCTTAAATAGAAGGAGCAAATAATCAAACCTACATTACATGGTTTAATGACTTACCACATTGGCAATAAGACAGATAATTTAAAAAGTAAGAGGCAGATAACCAAGCTGACAGTGAATTGGTTAGGCGACCTATCATATTGAGCAGTATGATGATAAGCAGGTCAATGAAGGGCAGATAACCAAGCTGACAGTGAATTGGCTAAGCGAACTACCATATTGAGCAGTATGATGATGAGCAGGTTGATGAGGGCAGCTGTCACAGTGGTCACCAGACTGGCGTTCTCATAGATGAGCCCGGCAGTTGTCGTCACGACCGTGTGGTTGCTGACAACTCGGCCAGGAATCAGCTGCAGGGCTGCCAACATCGACACACGGTACGCTATTACTCCAATCACAGCCGCAACAGCCAGGGCAGCCTATTATCAAATGATGGTGGATTTACAGGCAAAGTGACCTTCAGTCTTTAAAAATATGCAGTTTTATAAGAGTAAAAAATGAGAATAAAATATGGAGAATAAAATATGGTGGGTGAATCAGGCAAACACAACTTCAGTCATAAAAAAAATGTGAAATAAAACAACCATTTTCTTCAATATTAGTAAAGATTTTTCTAAAAGATCTAAATGACCATGGTCAGTCAATATTAAAAATAATGCCATTCAAGAGATAAAAGATGCTTATAATTAGCTTAATCACTAAAACTAAAAAAAAAAGAACAAAAAATTGTTTTATTTCAAAACATTTTGGGGATGCAGAGGAGTGGAAGTTTAAGAATAGACAACCAAACTCCAACACTCCCCTGAACAATTATTTCTTTACATACCAGCAAAAGCATGACCGTGTAAGATGTAAGAAAGATCGGAAACCGCCTCCTCCAAAACGGCAGGTGAGGTTCCTTCAGCTATTGGGGGTAAGACATGCATTCATTTATAAATTATTTTTTAAAAATTATTTCTAAAAAATATGCCTTAACTTCAAAAAGATTTTTGAAAACAATGAGGCTATTCATAAAAATGTATCATAAGCAAAAAAAATTATTTTTTTTTCAGTCATGGATCTAAAATATATTTTACATTCCAAAACTTGTTTCTAAAAATATATTTTAATTACAGGAATATTTATGCGAAAAAACTTTTATTCATTAATCATAATAGTTTGACATTACAAAAAAAATTTTTTATGCCTGTCATTGCAAACAAGAACCTAATTTTGTTCCTCTAATCATTAAGATGTAAAAATTATGCTTAGCTAAAGGATAAGAAATACAGTGGAAACCTCTAAAATTGAAGTCTAAGAATCCATTTTCTTATAATTCAAAGTTTTCTACATTAGAGATTTACTTTTCCTCTTTAGCTTTGTTATATTTGAACCCATAATTCGAAGTTCATAGGGTTCAATTCTCTACATTCAAAGTTTATACTGAGACTTACCAAAATTTTTCATCTAATCCCTAGCAGTTTCACTTCTCGAAAGTATGTCAGTTTTATAATAAACACCTGCTGCAAAAAGATGCCATCCAAGAAGCTACACAGAGGTGTCTATACCAATAATTGAATAAGTTTGTTTCTGCATTTACGCAAGGTGGGGTGAGAGAGGAAGGTGCTATAGAATTAAGAAGTGGCTTAGGTCATAAACCTGGTCCATTGAGTATAATTCGAATCCTCATAAATCAGAGGTGTTTCTTTATGCCCATGAGATTTGAATTATGAGGTTCCTACTGTAGCTGCTATTGATAAATATTGTAAATACTTGAACTTGTGACTCTACATTCAAAATCTTTTATTGACAATTAAATAATTTCTAGCTCTAAAAAGATAAAGAAAAATACCAAACAAACTAACAAATAATGAAAAAGGTTAAAAAGGTATCTTTTTAGCTGAATCACTTCAGCGCTTCGTGTTTCATACTTTCTGCTTTTTCTTATCTGTGTCTTATAATAAAAAAAAAACTTGACTGCTGAAGAATTAAAAATACTGGAACTTCAGCGCCAATATACGTTTCTTAAAAAAACATAATTACACAAGGAGCCAAAAGGGAAGCTTTTCATGAGTTGACCTACCCCTGTGACAGGATTAACTTTCATGTGGTTCCAGTTTTCCAGTTTGGACAGAAATTCGGGTCTAGGGGGTTCCTGGCAATAAATAAGGAAAGAGAAAAAATAATGATCAAGTACAATACATGCATGTAAGCAAAATAAAAACTTTTATCAAACCATTTACTCCCTCTCCTGTTTGTGTAGTAATCATGCCCCATAAACTGCCTGAATCTGCTGATAAAGAACACCTTCCCAACACATAGATACATGCAAGATAGAGGTATGCCATTAAGTCCGAGATTCAAATAAGTTTCATTACTAAGGACAGGATGCAAAATTTTATGTTATAGTTCGGAAAATCAAGCATTTGACAGAGATCCCATTGTTTTTTTTTTCTCCTTGCCTTAATTGAAATGGAAAAAAAAATGTGTAGTTTCTCCTATATTTTCTTTTCTTTTCTCATTACTATCCAATAATATGCAGGGACGCTTTTGAAAAAAAAAAACAACCTGAAATGAGCCTAGCATTGAATATTATATTTTTTAAAAAAATGGCATAGACACATGTTGTGCAATAAACAATAATTGGATGAAAAAAACTGAAAAACCTGAAACTTAGCATCCCTGGATATGTAAGAAAAACTAGTCTACCAAACACTTCTAAGGAATAAATTTTGACAATTTGAATAAACACGATTCAGTAACTTTATAATTTTTTATACAACAAAAAGCCTGTTACCGTTGCAAGATATTATTTTGATTTCAAGCAATTTAAAACAGTTCAAAGCAGGAAAGAAACTACTCAAACTATCAAACCTGTCATGTGCCCTCCTAGCCTAAAAAGACACATCATGACATCAGGTCACCTGATCACTTAGCTTTAAAATCTACTTCTGCCAGCGGCCATTTTTTTCCTAGGCAAAACAGGACTAAGCCAGAGAGCACCCAGTGATGAAAACAGGAAATCATTGAAAAGGGGGAAAATTTTTTGTAAGACAAATTGACACCTTTCTACCACCCCACAATCAATGCAATTCATCCATGCTACCAGCTAAGAGTAAGAGCTACTAAAAAGTTAAATCATTAAATTAGGTGAGGCATTCAAAACTCAGTCAAAGATAAGGCTTGTGACCGTACTGAATAGGCCTAGATCTAGATTCTAGTCATAATTTCCACCTCTTTTCACGTTTCGGTTTTTAAACTTTAAAGAAATTATTAACACAAGTGAATTGTCCATCACTTCATGACTCCAAGTCCAAGTCGATTTGTAGGCTTATGTTAGGTTCAGATATATCATGTGCAAACATAGCCCTAGGCTATTGCTAATTACATTTACAACACATTTATTGTTCAATATAGGCCTACATTACATCATACGTATAGGATTTTAAAAATTTAATGGTACCGGGTAATAATTATTTATATTTAATGATTATCTCCTAATGGGCCCAACGCATCAGGCAAATAATTTTCGCACCTGAAAGTGAAAAACACTTTCAGCAGTTACGGGTACTATCTAGATCTAGATTCTAATCTGTATTGCACAAATTTCATAATCTTTGCCAATGTTGTGAACTGAAACACTCAAAAAGTTCGTTTATAAAAGAACATGTCTTCTAGTTTTACTCTCGTCATTCCGATATCTCGGCACTTAGTGCTTAAAACAGTTGTACTTACCACAATTCTACTCGATAAAATGTTTTTAGATAAAAAAAAACGGACAAACAAATAGATTATACCCGTCCCCGGAGTAGAAATTATTGATTGGGTGATAAGTTTACTAGAATCTCTCGAGACTTGGTAGATCTAGATCTAAATTTATTGAGACTAGATCTAGAACACTATAGCCTATTGACTAGCCAACGACCATTTTCAATTAAAAAACTTGTCTAATCAATTAAAGGGCGAAAATTGAAAACTTCGATGGCTCAAGTGGATCTAATTTAATGAAGTGATTCACAATACTATCCGAAATCTTGCACCTAATGAACCAAAACTACGAACGAGCGTCACACCGATACAGTCATTTCGCAGAATGGACCTATTGTTGGCGATATCGGTAAAGCTTTAGTATCGATAAAATATAACCTCGATAAAAAAATTTTAAAAGCATTACGAAGAGTAACTACGCCAAGATCGATTACAACATGGTTCTAGTCTAATGATCTGCCCAGTACTCGGTTATGAACATCCGTCTCTTTGACTCGTCCTATGTCGGACTCGCGGAATTAAATAATCGCGGAAATTTTTAATCATTTTCCTCTCGGAATCGTGGATCAGAAGGCCGAGGACCAAGGAATTTTCCTCCTACGCTTGAAATCAAGGATTTCCGCGGATCCGCGGAAAATTTTCATCACTGAGCACCTTACCGCAACATCGCGGAAAGCTTGTATTTTTAAATAATAATAAGTGTTTCCAGGGTAA
>BMAT01012127.1:145371-161271 GCA_019649035.1 Elysia marginata | reverse complement strand
TACCTTAAAGGCCAAGAGCAGTGGTGTGATCAAGAAATAAAAAAAAAAGGAAAGAGCGGTTTCATTCGATTTCAAAATTAAATTTGTAAGAAAAGGGTTACTGCGGAGCTAACCTTCCAATCGGCATAGCGCTCTTGAATGTGTTCTGACGACAATTCCTAGGAAAGATGATGTCAACACCAACAGTGTAGCGACAGCGTCAGCAGCATCAATGAAGTGGTGACAGTGAAACACATGGTGGTGAGGGTATGAAGGTGATGGGTTTTTTTTTGTAAGCAAACGGTTGAATCGTCGATGGAAAAGAAAATAAATATCAAAGGTTTAATACAATTTTTTAAGAATAAACAAACGAATCGTTGATGAAAAAGAAAATAAAATTTCACAGACTTAATGTTTACCTAAAAGCATGCTTGACTAATTGACAAAAAGGAGGAAAAAATGAAATCTAAAACCATGCTCTAAATCAATTGGGTTAGTCATGCCTTCATACAATATTTTAAGTCTACAACTTATGTCCTTTTTTCTTTTTATGATCACCATCTTGATAAAACTTTGATTTTATATTCTTGTTTTAAAAAACAACAGGCTAATTTTCTATTTTGAGAACATTATACAAATATTCTACCAACACAAACATGCTCTTTGTTAAATGACAAAAATAGAGTCTGCTTACTGCAATTAAATTTCAGCAAGCAATCTTGCCTCTGTAATACACAATTTTAATGACTTCACTTAGCCGAAAAAAGAAAAGCTCTTAACAACTCTTCTTCATTAGAAGCATCACATAAATTATTTTTAAAAAACTCGCAGATCTATAGGAATTGAAGAAAATTAAAAGAAACAAAACTGGAATATATTTTCCACAGGTCACTAATTGCAAGAAAGATACTATTTTATCAGATTAAGTAAGCACAACATGTATATTACAAAAGCCAAGTCACTCCAGAAGAATTAGCACTGAACCCTGTCCCACCTAAGCCTTATCTCCAACCCATCAAGGATTTTGAAACATCCACCACCCTATTTGTGACTATTGAATAAAACGTTTTGACAAAACATAGAAAAAAATTTTAAAAAGCTAACAAAAGCAATTAAAAAAAAAGAACTTTAAAATGAATTTTGTAAAAACACTTCAATATCGCTAGGTAGTAGTAGTGAGTAGCACACACAAAAATAAAACGAACAAGTAATGCAAATGCTATTCAAAGTGGCTGAAGAGAGGAAATTTTAAAGCAAATGCAAAAATACACAAGCTTAAATTTCATTAATTTCAATCCTTAGAGTGAGAGCCCCCTTCCTCCTAAACAACTAACACTGTCATACACACAAAGCATCTTTTATGACCTTGTGAGTAACCTCCAGTGTCCCGACTAAATGAACTTAACTCAATTGTACAATCAACTTGCAAGAATTTTTTATTTAATTCTCAGGCCTTTTTTTTTTTAATCTCTGATCGCAATCAGGGCAGACATGTAAAAGCTCAGTGGGACCCCTCACTCACACACATTACCAACAAAGGCATATATCGAATATGGAAAACATTTGCTAATTTTTTAGGCACAACAATGAGATGCATTGGGCCAATCTATAAATAAAGTATGACCCGCACGTAATTTAATAAGAGTAAAAGGGCTTAAACAAAGAGTTTTTTCTTGTATCACCATTACTTAAAAAAATACAGCTTATCTGAAAAGCATGGCTACAAATCAAAAATAAAAAAGTTAACATCTTCTATCAAAATAAATCTCTTAAAGCAATGGCTCCCAAAATTCAGGTCAATAAAGTAATCTAAAGTGATTCAGACCTTAACTAAATAATCTTTATGAAAATTTATGCTTTATCATGCAATAAATCTCAAATAAATAAAATCAGCATAAATATCTGCTATGCTAAAAACATCTCTTCTATATTGATGGATATATAAATCTATCGTTTCATTCTCTATCAAAAACAAAAACGAAAATCAGAAAAGTTAGCAAATTTTAGAATTCTTTTTCGAATCTCAATTGCTAGACTGATTTGAGCTCTCTTAAAACATGCAGAAAAAAAAAACAAAAAAAAAAAACTCCACAAAAACTATGACCTATTCTTCTTTCTCAGATTAAAAATTTCCCTGCTGATCACAAAATCAACCCCTACAGTAAAACTCTAGGTCTAAAGGCTAAATCAGCTGGCAGGATATTTAAATACCATACCTCTCTCATAGGCATCCTTATCTTGAGAATATCAGCATACCGTTTCAATACTTCAATCGGAGCATGAATTTTGGCAAAGTGGGTTTCGTTTCCACGCTTTACAAATACAAAAAAAAATATAGATGAGGGTAGTTAGAGTGTTATCATGAAGCAATTGAAGAAGAACTAAAGCAGACAATGATTGAGTTACAGAGTATTGGGGTCCGTTCTTTTTTTTAAAATAAATATTATGTTATTCAGCTATACAAAAATGTATGAGTTACCAAACTACCTTCAAAAAATTTTTAAACAAGAATGGACTTTTAAAGATAAAAATGTATCCACTAGATGAAGCCATTTTTAAGAAACAATATGATGTATGAAGTAAGTCATTTTAGGCAACAATCTCTGTTTATCTTAAAACATAATTATTCAAAATGGGATGTGCAAGGTGACAAATATTCAAACAGTAAATAGAAGTCAATCAAGACATTCACAAATCCTAAAAATTCTGCCAACTTTAGATATCTGCTCAAGATTTGGTATACATAAATATCAAATTCGAGTAGGCTGAAAATATCATAACAGAGAGAAATAATTTAAGCTTACATACTGTATTGAACAGCCTATTATAAACACTTTCTTTACAACGCATAGTAAGAATGCAAACTTACTCTCCTTCTCACTATATTGCAATGGTGGAAATATTGGTTTCGTAGTGTGTGAGATCATAGGAAATGAGTCTTATACACAACTGACACTTTCCTTTAAAATTGCACTTCTATAATATTGTGCTTGAGTTTACCTAAGATAATACTAATAACGTTTAATGCTTTCAATCTGTTAGCCTGACACAGCATTGATTGCCTTCTTTATGTTTACCTGTGTAACTTCTTATTGACTGAATAAACTTGAATTAAAAATTTAAATCGGATTAAATATTTGTGTTTTGGTTAAGGATTTTCGCTGGGCAATTCACTCTCAGAAGTGAGTCCAATAGTGACCAAACACAAGTTAATCACTGCGTTCTGCTACATAAAGTTTTCTGAGTCAAGTCATGATTTTTAAAACAGAACATCATTCATTATATTAGATATGGGTCAATATTTTGTTGGCATGAAAGCTTGACACAATTTGTAGACAAACAGAATATCTCAGATCCATGTTAACTCATTCCCTTCAGAGTTTTCCAGTGAGTGTATTACAGTACTAATAAAATACACAAATCCTTGTTTAACGTTTCTCATCCATGCTCACAACAATGGTATAGAGGCCAATAGAAAGCCCCCTCATGCTGTGGCCAAATGAATTCACATAATCAGTTAAAGAAGTCCCTTAATATCAAAGATAGCTGTACTTCCATCGCTAGTAATTTATATATTATGTGTATCAACCCTTTCTAAAATTGCAGAGGCTGTCTATACTATTTATTTCTTTTTGATAGAAAGTTGTCCCCAAAACATTTTGGCCAACAGTGAAGTTTGTGGAATAAAAAAAAACAACCCATACACTTAAGAACACATTTGCCTTTCTTCTCCTCCTCCACATTTCATGTAGTTTTTTTTATAAACAAAACACCATGTAAGACTAAGAGTCTTAAACTTAAATTAAAGTGTCAACCCATTAACCCATTGGTGTGGTAGAATTAAAAAAAAAGGACAAACAAAATAACCATGACTACATGTCTTTTTATTTTTACCTCATCTTTTTCTATTTCAAGACCTTCTTTCATCAAGTTCTCTTCGAATATCCGCCTCGCTTCTTTGGCCTGCTCTATCTTCTTCTCATTCTTGTCTTCCTCCACTGACCAGGCCAGAACAAAGTCGATTCGCCTGACACCATCTTTGAACTTCAGGTTGCGTACCTGACATTCAGAAAAATAGTACCAAACAAAGAAAGGCTTTAAAACGTGAAAAAAAAGCAAGATGACATATGTTTTAATAAGTTATATTGTCCTTTACAGCCAAAAAATTGAAAAAAAAATTTAAAAATGATCATAATCATTCAATAAATCACTTTCAATGGAAACTGAACATGCAACGTGGCATCTAAAAAGTGCGATATTAGAAAAGGATAATAATACATTATTTGTTCTTGGTAATGTACAGCTACATACTAACACCATTAACTTCAAACTTTTCTTGAATGGTGAGACAGGTTCAAACATGAGCTTTAGGAGGAAAACACCTTGCTATGTAAATTTAATTCATGTTTGATTTGAAAATACTCTGTTCTCTAAATTACATTTATTCACTTAATTGACGTCATTTAAACTGATCTTCAAAGGGGATAGTTACCTCGAACTTTCTAAATTTTGTTTAGAAAATCATAAGTACTGCAAAACAAACGACAGCGAGCAAAAGCTGTAACATAACAGAGCACACCATGCTTAATTAACCAAAGTTATCTGCCTGAATGTAAGTTAAATGTTAAATCAGTTTGCATTCCCAGATTGCTAAAAATTTGGTAAAACAAAATTTACTTTTATAACTTAAATTTGCTAGCTGTACGTCATGTCATTTTAAGGAGAGGCCTCCTACATTGATAGAACAAACAAATTAACCTCAAAGTTACAAACTGGTATATGAACAACTGTCAACAAATAAATGAGCTCTTTTTTTCTTTTGGGGATGGGGGTTAGGTCTAAAAATTAGACCAAACGACCTTACATTAAAGTATTGACACAATGTTTTGTTTTATATAAGACAAATTTATTACTGAAACAGCCAAGAGCTTCACAAGCTAAAACCCTACAGCCCATTTAGAAAAATGCCTACTACTTCAAAAACTGAAACAGTATAAATCATTCATTAAAAAAAGTTTTCTGTTATGGACCAGCCAATATAAAACTAGTTCTTCCAACTCTTATGTGGCGAGGGTTCGTGGGTGAAAGGTTGATTTGATTGTTCTGCTGAAAATGCTACTGCAAAGAAATATTAAATTTATAGAGAGATGTCCTGTACAATTTCGATGATAAAAAAACAACAACCACAATGACAACGCTGATGACATGATGTATACGATACTAGAGGTGATGGTGATGGCAATGATGACAGGAATAGCGATGTTGGCGAATATGACGATATAGATGGAGATGATGGTGAAGATGAACACTGCACTTTCCAAGGTTGAACTATTGTTAAAAAACGAATGCAGAGACTAGGTTATTTAATAAACAAAACGTATTAACAGAAGGCGAATTAGTGGAAAAACTGTAACAACGTAATTTAAAAAACAACTAAAACTCATAAAGAACATGTAAAATATAAAAGTGCATTACGTTTCAGTCCTAATAATAATTGTTAACCTAGGGCTGCGAACATACTGCTCCCCCCTCCCCGTCTGTATCCTGCACAGCAACGGGAGAAAATAGAGGAACTGTGGCATGGTGGAAAAAACCAATGTCTGATCATACTGGCAGCTATGATCAGACAGTTTTTTTCCGCTATAACCCACTTGCCTTATTTTGTTTTCCATAGCTGGGCTGGATACATACCGGGATCAGTATGTTCGAGGCCTTAAGTTTGATAAAACCGCAACAGCTCATCAACACACACACAGCCCGTTAATAATGTTAAAGGTGCCGAGGGATAGCGGTGTTAATCATTAGAGCGAAGAGTTGGAAATCACCGTTTCTCCCCAAAGTCTGCGTGAAATTCTAAGCCCTTGTTGGTTTGAACTTTGATCTGCTAGGAGCAGGGATGCCACTCAAATTTTCTGAAAATAACTGAAATATCTGAGGCTACGTTCCCCACATACATGTATTCCAAAGTGCCATTTCAAGCAATGAATTGTCCTTGTTCATAGGATCAACCCTGTTCAAATTAATGTGCTTATTCAGTTTCTGAGGCTTAAAAGTGGAGAAAAAAAAACCTGAAAAAATGACATCACTGTAGGAGCGGCAAAGTGTCTTCAACGAGAAGGTCCGTCTGCTTGAGAGGGGGTCGCAGCTTTTCTTCCTACAAGCTACGCTGGTTAGCGAACCGATTTCGCTTTCTTGCTGAATACAGAAGTCTCAGGACAGCAAGAATTTCATAGCACACTTCTGTCATTATAGTTCTGACCTAAACCTAAGTCACAACTTGGGAAACACAATCTCTTCCGCATTCCTTTTTGTAGATTGCCCACCTTTTTCGGTAGCGTGATAGGAAAAACATTACGCAGTTAGAATAATAACGCTCTTAGGCCACTTTAAAAACACAATTCCGTAACAATTATATGTAGATTTAGCTCAGAACCATTGCCGATTTCCTTATGCTGCTCCCGCTTCTGGGGCTACTTCTATGCTTATAATCGCTAAAAAAGAAAATCAGCAGCTGTAACAATGGTACCTCGTATATATTACTGACGATCTTATTGCTGTTGATCCTGCTACAGCTGTATACTGTCGCTGTGACAAAGGGTCGTTTTGCGTATAAGACAACTTTTGGCGTAGAATTATTTTTCTTAGTGAACATTTCATATTAATTTTGAAAAGGTCCCATTTAATTCTAATAGTTCTAGCAGAAAGCAGTGGATTTATTGATGTTAAAACTAAAGTATTATAGATACTCTCAAGACTTGCATTATCAGTACAAAGTTCCAATTTTTTTACATTCATGTCAGAGCCACCCGTGACTCAAAAAGTGTGACTTTTTTCATGTCAGAATCACTCGCGACATAATGGGTTCTGTGCTCTCAATATTATGTTGTGTAAAAATTGTTTGTGTTCAAAATGTTGCTTTCAGCCCATTACAAAATTATTTCAAGCAAGATTTTTTTTTACATAGTTTTAGTTCTGAAACATTTCATTTAACCTCAAAGCCTGACATGACATCACTCGCAACACGTCACTCGACCTTTTGTCACAGGCACCCGCTGCTGCTGATGTTATAACATTTGAGGTTCTGAACCAACTCGAACAAAGCAAACGGCATCGCCAAAACCAAAGATTTGAGAACACTAAAAAGCCTAGCTGAAACCAAGAATCGCTGCAGCAGCCTGAGAGTTACGACAGTGAACGCCGTGCTTTTTTTTATCACTACAACTATAAGCCAGCCAGCCTCAAAATTGCTTCTTTAGTCTTAGCATTTCTTGCTTTTAGTTTTCGAAGGCACGCACATATCAGAGGTGTTAATTAATTTCGAAATGGGTTTGAATCGTTGGAAAGTTTACCACCACACACCTCATCTTCACTCTCACCCATCTCCTCAGTAGGCAGCGCCATACTTACCACCTCATGGTCTTCTACCTGGAATGCATGGTTTTTATTAGTAATAAAGCGATAAGAAAGAAAAAAAACAACCAACAACCGGTGTTAATTGATTTCTTTAACACAAACCCGGCCTGATCACCACAATAAATAAGGGTTTGTAAAAGCCAAATCAGAGTACGAAAAAAAAAAAAACGCGACTAACACAAACACCAGAAGTTTCAATCCAGCTTCAACACCCATACCCACAAAATCTATGAAAATTGGAGAGAAAGCATCCATGGACAAACTTGAAGGAGAGCTAATATGGGAAAGAAAGAAGAGCTTTGGCCCCTTTCTTTTTCTCTCTATAATGTTACTGCTTAATATACATTTGGGATAAAATTAACTTTTTAGTTGGGCCCAGAGGGGTTTATCTTAACAGGATTCTACTGTAATAGGGAAAAAAAGGCTTGAATTGTTTTTTATTATTTAAATTGTCTATTTCAAACATGGGTACAACAGAATACCGTACAAGGGATATATCTAGATCTACATTTTCGGACATTCGTGCTAAAGAATTATTTTGAGCACGTTTAGAACTGAAAGATCTGACAAAAAATGTTTTGAACTCAAACAAAACTATATTTCTGTGAGGGTCACAACTCTGTATGGTTGTGATAGCGGTTGTGGAGAACGTGAATGGCAGGTATTCAGACAGATAAAAATGAAAAAAAAAATACAAAACAAACAAAGACATACATTCAGATACATGTGCTATAGATATTGTACTGAGTTAATAATATTAACGAAGCAACTTTTGTCGCTTGATTGAAGTAAAAATAGTTGCATGTAATTGACTGTCGCCTTACAATACATTTAACTGGCTCTGTGGCCTAGCGGTAAGACACTCGCTCAGATATCGGGAGGCCTGTGGTTCGATCCCTGGCCGAGTCAAACCAAGGACTTTAAAATTGGTATTAGCAGCTGATCCGCCTTGTGTCTGGCATTATGGATTTCGTGTTAAGTCTGGTCGGCGCGGTGTCATAAAAATGTGACTGGGTTTGGTGTTCGCAAGCGCTCCTTACATCACAGTGTTGCAGCACGCTTTCAATTGTCCACAGCGCCGTCTCTGATATAACCTCGAAGTTGACTGGGACGTTAAAGTTCAAGCAACCGACCGACAGTACATAAATCTAACCTACCTTAGGTTTTTCATTGGCTTTGTCGCTGGTCTGTCCATCAGCGTCACCGTCGTCGCCATCATCATCGTCATTGATATCTTTGCCGTTTACTAAGTTAAGCAGGGTCGGAAGAGAAAAGAGACATACACGTTTATGAGGAATCAAAAAAAAAAAAAACATGAAAAGGATCACCTGTAGTCAAAATGTAGGGTCTGCGGCTTATGCAGAATAATCTCTCTATAAAATATATTCCATTAGACTCCATCCGAAACAAAGTTAAGTTATTGTTCATTCTTTGTTTGATACACATAAATGCGACGAGTTTTGGCTTTGTTCGTCTTCATCTTCCATTCTTTATTTTTTCCCCTCCTCTTAATGAGAAAAACAATGATGCATAGCAAAAAAGGTTTAAACTATTTTTTGGGCTGATCATTCATTTTGCAATTACCACTGAATGTGTAAGAATTACATTTCGCTTCGAGAATAAAGTTAAACTATTTCCTCATAAATTTTCTTGCAGAAAAAGTACAACCCTTGGGCACACAGCTTTATCTTTAACTGCACATGTATTCGGAGCGATGATAAGGAGTGAAGAATTACAGGCCCATGTCTAATTTCGATTAATTTATTAAAGCTGGTATTGACTACTGTAATTAAGTTTCTCTGAATGCCATGTTATGAAAATTAGTAATTGACACTGTAAGGATTAAGGTTGTAAGAATATTTTGTTTTTAATTCACCATTTTCCAATGAAAGACATTTAAAGTTAATAATTATGAAAAAAACACTCTTAGCTGTAAACATTGGGCCTTCGCCAACAAATATGGGACATGCAAAGGTCATTTTCCAATTTCAAATAAAGCATCATCTGTACATAAACATGGCAATCTCTACAAATACAAAACAATGAGAACAATAACAATGATATAAAGTATAAAAATAATAACAAAAACGTAAATGAACAGCACAAATATCAGTAATGTAATATATTTAAACCAATCGAATTCGAAAATGACATATTTTTGCAATGCCGAGAACAAGAAGTTGAGTACTTTGGCCTTCTAATGGGCCCCACGTTGACCCAGCACGCGGAACGGTGCCTAACTAAAGAAAATTCCTGGAAAGAGGGAACTGGGAAGCACACAGTAAGCTTTTGTTTGTTCAAACGTGATACAATCAACAATGGCACGAGGGGTTGCAGTGAAATTGTTTTTCTTAACACTTGGTCAGTCACAGCCAAGCGGGTTTTACAGGAGTCAAGAAATTTCAAATTTAGCCATTTAAATCTACAAAACTATACATGACGTGTATATATATATATATATATATAATAATAGACGATGACAACCACATGGACGTGAACGAGACGACGAAGAAGAAAAAGAATTTACCAACGAGCTGATCGCAACAACAGAAATGGCGATTGAGAAAACAAAGGCTCGAGAGAGTGTGAGCAAGCGAGCAAGCGAGAGATACAGACATTACACAGAGAGAGAGAGAGAGAGAGAGAGAGAGAGAGAGAGAAAGAAAGAAAGAGAGAGAAAGAGAGAGACAGAGAGAGAGACAGAGAGAGAGAGAGAGAGAAAGGGAGAGAGACAGAGAGAAGGGGCAGACAGACAAACAGTCAGACAGACATCGACAGAGGAGTCGCAACTCTGCATCATGCTACCCCATACTGTATGAATCAGGGTGTTGGTGTTGGCACTTGCCCAGGGTGTGAGCCTACCGGGTTCGACTATACTGTACAATGTGTATTACACGTAGAGAGAAAAGTAGAAAAATAGCAGGACTGCTTATAATCTAAAGTAACCCTGAACGGAGTACGTTGCTAGAACTAGCTAGGATGAGTATATATCTAAAGACGATGTCCTTGTGATACTATGTCGTACTATCATAGTGTGCATCTATTTTTTCTCACGCTTTGAACATCCTTCATTGGTGAAACCGCTTCATTTACCTAAGTAAGAAAGGGTATTTTTTTTAAGAAATAAAAAAAATAAAAACAATACACTATCTCCCCCCCCCCCCTCAGGAATTTGTACACTTTTTGTGGTGAGTTAAACAATTGCTACATTGAAGGAGGAAAACCAATGTCTTTTTTTTCTTTCATTTTAAGAATAGAAAAGAAGTTTAAGCGAAATTGCCCTGTAGGCCAAGTGAGAATCAAAATAAAACATGCATCGCACAAGCGGGAAACTTTATAATACCCCCCCCCTTCCCCGCCCACCACATACCTTAATTTCAGCATACTGGTAACCCTTTTACTGAATGTTCTAGCCATACTAATGTCAACTAATATTTTGGATTTCCGTGGGGATCTAATTATAACATGGAGCATAAATTGCACGAATGAAAAGAACACCGGGTCTTACTATTTAGGTTGAAACTGGAACTGTCTATAAGATCGCCCATTAAAAAAAAAAAAAACAACTATTGAGCCTATGGACTCAAAACAGAAAAAAATAACGGGTCTAAACCTACTGCCCTGAGGTACAATATAGATATTATACAAATTACAATGAATAAAATATCATTAAAGCTAACTCAGGGAAGCAAGTGGTTTATACTTAAAATGCAGGAAATTTTAAACTCTATTATCTAAAGGTAGTACTTTTGATGAACAATATTATTAAAAAAAAAAAAAAAAGAAATACAACTCTCATCTATTGCTAAAACCTACACAACTCAAAAGGAGCGTTAAAAAATGTATGTGAATCTTAATGTTGGAGGCTTTCTTTAATTTTAAGTCATAATTTTTTTCAAACTTTCATGCTAATTTAACTAAAGAAAACGGCTAAAAATCGGAATTCCTGCAAAAATCGGAAAACTTGCATCTCTGTAACTAACCGTAATGAAACAGTTCTTGCAAAGAGTGTTAATACGCATAGAATCGCCAATAACAATGAGTTGACTTGTGAAAAAAAATTTAAAAAGCGTAATGGAACAATCAAGAAATAATGTTTAATTTGATCCACCTAGTTCACTATCCCTACCTCTATTTATACTGTGCAAGCGTACATCACTTGGGTCCAAACCCGCGACGTCGCTTTTTAATGACGGATACATCCTCAGTTATAGGCCACCTCGCAGATTTTTTGTTGTTGAAATGCAATGTGAGGTAAATTTTCAAACAGTTTGATAACGCCTGTACACAATACAACTGAATAAAGGTCCTTCTTGTTTTGTTCAACGACTAATCCATTTCGGCCAGAATCATCCGTCTGAAGAAATGACTAATTAGCACTGTTTCAACAAGATGTCTAATTTAATTAAAAGCAAAGGCTCAGTTTAAGACAAATTTGGTTAAGAGCACGACTATTTGAAAGAATAAAAAATCATACTAGAAAAGTCCAAAAGCAAAAAAAATAAAAAAAATCTTTCGATACCTAGGGCCTAGGCTATCCTAAATTGCTGATCAATGTGAATGACAAAATTAGAAACAATTATAATATTGAAACGTTTTTGTTAGCCTTAAAGCATAGCCTACACAGACATATATTTTCTTAACCACAGTGAAATCAACCGGTAGCACATCGAAATGCCACAGAGAGAGAGAGAGAGAGAGAGAGAGAGAGAGAGAGAGAAAGAGAGAGAGAGAGAGAACATCGTTGCCGATCTAAATACTACATAATTAGCACTTAAAAGGTCAAACGACAAAAAAAAAACTGAACTGTTTATATTTTACACTACTCAAGTTGAAATCTAAATTCAGCACATCCCATTCACAAGACCGAAGAGACGCCTCTCAACAAACTAATGTGGAGAAGAAAATTGCACACTGTGACTGTTGAGACACCAAAGCTTGACCCGTAACAGCTTTTTGACAACTTAATAAATCTATAACACACCGAATGCGGGGGAGAGTCCACAAGAAAGAATGTGATGTGATTCGTGGGAATTTGATCTTAGGCCTACTTATCATACCGTGTCGAACAACGATGCAGCACTGTACGTGTAGTGGACTTTTTTTTTTTAATCTCTTCAAACGTTTTAGTAGAGCGGGTAATGAAAACATAAGGATTGGAATTTTTCAACCTGGAGTAAGTTAACCGTCTCTGTCAGGGATTCTTTAAATTGGTTTCTGCATGTATTAATCATACGTGATCAAACACGTTGGAAAAACTTGGACTCCCAGTCAACCTTGGACATTTTTTTATAGTAACACAATTCAAATTTTGAGTCTTGAATAAAAAAGAAACTATTTCCGTAGGAAAACCAAGATCGGGCAATGAGAAATATACAGGATTTAACTCAATCCTATGTGAGTTGATGGTTGAGCGTAAGAACTAGAAATGAAAGCCTCAGGTAAGAAAACAGAAAATAAAAAACAACAAAAGGCTGAAGAACCTCTCATGACAGGATAATCTACATAGTTACGTACCGGTAAAATTACTACAAACACCATTAATCCCTTCCTACTATAATAGTGTTTAAAAAAACTATAATAGTATTTAAAAAACCCTTAACATCTGATTGAAGATAAAACCCATTACATCTATAATTTTAAACTTGGGTGATAGAAGTGCTTTATCTATGCCAACTTATCTAATGTGTCACAACCACTAGATGTGAGATCGTAACTCAAAATGTGAACTTGTTCAGACACTGGTACTGGAAGTCTTGTTTACGAAAATGTGTATGGCAGCACCTATGCTGTAAGTCAGAAATCTCTTTATTGTAGAGAAGACCAAGCTCTATAATTATATAATAAAGCAAGGCCCCCAACAAAATAGTGATCTGTGAAGTGAATATTTCCACATATCCGTAAAGATTATGGAAACCGCGGCACTGGCCAAAGGACTCTATGTATAAATATCACATCAAGCTTAATTGGGCAAAAAGCAAAAAGCTAGCAACGAACGTAGGTAGCACTAGTTATTATCTGAAGCCTCGGCTGAAGTAAACTTAGACAAAATACACGAAGTAATAATAATGGCTTCATCCATCATACCAACACAGGAAATCAGTTTTTTCCATAGAAACCGCAACTGGTTCCTTAAATTTCCAAAAACTGAATGCTTTTCGATCCCATATATTAAGCTAGCAACAAATGTAGGTAACACCAGTTATCCTTTGAAGCCTCGGCTAAATCAAAGTTGGAAAATACACAAAGTAAAAATAAAGGCTACTTGCATCACACTACATGTAGTACCAACACAGGAAATCAAAGTTTTTCCATAGAAACCGCATCTGGTTCCTTAAATTTCCAAAAACTGAATGTTTTTTGATCCCATATATTAAGCTAGAAACAAATGTATTATGTAGCCTTGTAGGTAACACCAGTTATCCTTTGGAGCCTCAGCTAAATTAAAGTTGGAAAAAATACACAAGGTAAAAATAAAGGCTACTTCCATCATACTAGAACCAACTCAGGAAATCAGTTTTTTCCATAGAGATCGCATCTGGTTCCTTGATTTTTCCAAAAAACATGAAGTAGTGTTTAGCTTACAAGTCGATCACATAAAAGAAAATTTTCGATTATTTCTGAAGGGCACTTCTCGACAGACTGGTGAAAAAAATCCTTTTCGACATCATTTACACACGAAATTGAAGCGAAACAAACTATACTGAACGGCACCGATAAGATTAAAATACAGCAAATCCGCGTATTTACAATCTTGGGGAAACAAAGAGTCGCGATTACAATATATCCGAAACGTAGTTTTGGCTTCTGCTCTCAAGATTTGGTCTGAGATGGTTGGATCTGCTAGCTGTGTTGTATCATGGAATGAGGAGGAAAAGCCAACGGAGAGGCAGTTACGTGTGAAGGCCAGGTAAGCTTAGACCCAGGTACGAGGTGTGCTAAATCTAACAGTGCGCACTCGAGTTAACCGTACCTGTTCATTATGAAATTTTCTAGGCCGAAGCCCGAGTTGCACTTCACTTTACACCACGGCGACGCATCATCTTTTTTTACTCTTTTGATTTTCGTCTTCTCAAAAAAAAAAAAAAACACTCAGGGCAAAAGAAAATATTTTGCGGTTTTGTGTCTGCTTTCATCTCCCTTAAAAGCAAATGGACTAGAGATTCGGTTACACCAGGGTAAAATTATTTTATCAACAGGATAAAAAAATAGTACAAGAAGCATCCACATTGTTATCTCATTCTCAGCCCAAGGAGAACTGCACGGCAGCTGAATTCTAGAGAAAGATAATATGTACCACTTTCCTTTAGTTGTATGTAGGCCAAAGAAGGAAAAAAAACTAATCGCGAGGTTCCACAATTTCTCACTGCACTATAGCACAGATAAGAATTAAACAACGCAACAATGCTACGGTTCAAGCTGAGATGTTGAGCCCCTCAATAAAAACAAAAATATATTTCATTCACTCAATTAACTCTCTTTTGCATACATCCATTTCTAAACTATACAAAAACATTTTCTAATAATATAGGAATTTTTCACTCATGTACATTATGTATTCCTATTTTACATTCTAACTCAATTTTAAACAAAGTTATATTATATACAAGACAAATTTCAACAAAACTTTCGCAAGCCTCTCTTTATTTTCAGTGTGCACAAATTCATTTTACAAAAAAAAAAATTGATTGAATGAAATTCAAGGACATAAAATTATAACTGCCTACAGTGTTTACACGATATGCTGCCCAGAGAGAAAATGAGGCTATGACAAAAGGTCGTAAATCTGTCGGTTTTGGTGGTGGACAAAGTATTTTAAGGCATAGCAAAGAAAGCTGCCATAAAAAACTCTTCCATTACATCTGTCTCAAACCACATCATTAAGTACTGTCGAAAATTTTCATTGAAAAAGACCTTACTGTTTAAAAGAAATGAAGGAAAAACCTTAGAATTGAAAAGCTGTCGGTTGTGATGATGGACAATAATTTTGTCCTGCATAACAACCGACAGATTTTGAGTGTGACCGTTTCTATATTTCTCCATTAATTGACTCAAACTTTCTGACAAAGCATTAAGATGCAATTTAAGAAAGTCATAACATCATATCGTTATAACAGTGTTGTCAGTTTCTATATTATTTCTGGAAATAGTTTGTTCCCCATCACAACCGAGTCGACAGATTTACGATGCATCCCTGAAAAAAACTCAACGTGGTTGATTGAGTCGATTTTTTCTAAGGAGAAGATGGATAAATGCCATTTATAGAAATAGATGTCAAACTCAAACCGAACACTATTATTTTTTTTTACAAATAAAGAAAGATACAGATCGCCATTTCTACCATCATCAATTCGTATCTTTAACATAGACAGTTCGTAATAATCAATCTGGTATTGCCATCTTTCTTTGAGTCTATAACATCGCCTCAATAGAACATTTACTAGAGTTAATTATATGAAAGTAACTCGTCTTTGTGCACGGATCTGATTTATTAAAAGGGAGAGAGAG
>BMAT01012117.1:90876-104710 GCA_019649035.1 Elysia marginata | reverse complement strand
GTAGTTGTTGTAGTAGTAGTAGTAGTAATAGTAGTGGGAGGGTTGAGGAAGACAAATCTCGAGAAAGTTAACTCACGCGCCCTCATGCGCTTCTTTGCTTCGTCACACCGGTAAGCCAAGCTGTCTAATGAATAACTTGACATCATAGAGTGCTCTGTCTACTTTCTCTCGCAAATGAACTTTCCGAATGACGTACATGCATGAAATCATATACAACAACGCAGGAAAGGAATTTTTTGATGAAGATATGCTTGGAAAATGGTTTCCCCAGTGCACTTAAAAGACTAAAGTCTGCCACTCCCTGGCACTGACGGAAAGACTTGTAGTTCTATCTCTCAATTGTTACGCACAGGTTTTCTGTGGACGTGTTATGCGGTGACGCGAACGCAGTGTCGCTTATTGGTATGGCTTCCTACATGTGACAGGTCTGTCATGTCTCTTGTGATGGTGACAAGTCTTTTCCCTATGACCGACTAGTATAGCACTGACAAACTCTCAACAATTTGTCCACTGCCTTCTCAGTATAACCATTCTTACAGACTAGCTCAGGGCCTTTAGGAACCTTAACGACAGTTTTTTAAAATCACGTGACCTCCGTGTATTTCAGTGAAACTGTGATTCCGAGGAATATTATCGCGTGTTTCATGAAATTAAACATTACTCTTTAAGATTGGTGGTGAAATCAGTTAATAAACGATTTTGTATGTGTGTGAGAACCAAGTGCATCGCTTTCTCCCTGTCTTTGTCCCATTTCATTCTTATCTCTCTCTTATCACTAGAATAGCACACTCACGTTTTTTTTTCCCATCTCGCACCAGTTCAAAACATCTTCGGGGTTTAAGCGCTTGCGAAGTCTATAGAAGGGTTACAACTTTTCACCCTTTTTGTACAACGGGTTTACCAACGTTAACTATGTGAGCGTCGCAGTCTTGTTTTTATCAGTGTGCCGGCGGTCGTTTTGACTCAGACTCAGGAATCTGACGAACTCTCATTTTTAAAAACCGACCAGACGTTGCGTCACCTAGATCTAGACTCTGTTTGGTCTCTTACTCGCCTAGATGTTCCTGGTGCGGTGGAGTTCCCAGTCTGCCTTGGAAAGTGCTTTATGTGGTGACATACTGTTGGAAGTCTTCTCAAATTAACAATGGTGCAGTACTTTTTTTTTCTTTCAACAGTAGTAACAACGAAGATGTACTTAGTTTTGTTGGAAGTAGTAGTAAATGTTTTAGTAATAGCAGTAGAAACCGTAGAGGTAATATTAGATTGTTATTGGTAGTAGTAGTGGTAGTAGTAGTAGTAGTAGTAGTAGTAGTAGTAGTAGTAGTAGTAGTAGTAGTAGTAGTAGTTTTTGTTGTAGTAGCAGTAGGAATAGTAATCGTAGCGGCAACAGCAGTAGTTGCAATGATATGATTGGTAATAGTTGCCTCACTTTGATAAGACGACGTATGCGGAACGTAAATACATGTACTTTTAAATATTGTATTCATGATTCAGTTTTGCTCGTTTTGGTACTATTGTTCAACATTTCTAGCAAAATTATATTTGATTTTGTCTGCGAATGTGTGATAAAATTCCCAACGTCCCCCTTTTTTTTTACGATCTAATTCTAAGAAGGAAGGATAAATTCTTGTTTCCTAAAAGTAATGCGGAATATGACATACCATAGTTTGCTAAGGTCATTTTCAAAATTCAACTATGTCTTTTGGCCATCTTTTCTCTCAAGAACCCACATTGCACTATTTAAGCGTGTATAGGTTAAGCCACCAATGATGTCCCACATAAACATATGAGTATGATTTTAGCCATGTGTGGCCTGCAACCTACAGGTTCTCACCGTTCGTCTTTTATGCGTGAGCGTTGCAATTCTTTCTCACAGCCTAAATCGTGCATTTTCTACAACATAGGAAATGAATTGAATGCCAGAACAATGTGCCACTGCTTGTGTTGCTGCTACTGCTGCCGCTATTTATCTCTAATATAATGTTTACATGCTGAGTTACTACATGTGCTGCAGCAGGCCTGGGCCAGATCTGTGGGGCCTAATTTTTATCAACAAGGTCTGATGATCTCTGTTGTGTTTTACACCCCCCGAGTGTTCCCTGTAGTGTGCAGTCCATGATAATTTTAATCGTCGGTGGTCCACAAATTTACTATAGTTGAGCTTTTAAGTATACTGGTTTCTTATTGCCACACCTTGCTTCTTTTGCTGGTGACACGGTTTATTACCATGTATAGTAATGAAAGGCATGTCAACACAAGAGTATTTTCTTTGTACAGAAAATTTGGCGCTTACAGCTTTGTAAATCGTTTTAAAAATATGTTCCCTTTTTACAAAAATAACAATTCTTTTTACAGAAAGCAGGGTGTGTACTTTACAGCGTGAACTGTAGCAAGTTCTAGCCTGACAAAGTCATATTGTTTGAAGCTCAGGTTTTGTTACCAGCTGTAAAGAAAAAAAAACCAAAATGCTTTTATTCGGGATCTATTAACTTTGTATTGCAAGGGTGGATTTTGACTTATCAACTGTCTTTATAACGGAACGTATTCATATTTTGCCTGTACGCCTGGAGTAAGTCTACCAGTTCCAGGAGAGGTCAAATCCTTACCATGAGTTATTTCCGGAGCAAAATAAATCTGGCAAGTAGTTCTGCCTGTAAAATGTATAATAGATTGATAAATCGCCCTTTTGATTTCAAATGTGTCAAGAATAAGGCATCTCAATACATTAAAGACCTCATTACACCGCACACCCCATCCAGGCAGTTGAGATAAAACTAATATGAATCTTTTAAAAGTTACAACTGTTGAGTCAAAAACAAGAGAACAATTTTTTCACGCATATGCCCCCCGAAATTTGGAACTCCCTCCCGAACGAATTGCGGGCTGTAACACCAGAACGTTTATTTAAAAACTTAAAACCCATTCGTTTGCAATTTCGACGGCTAGAATTATCTTGATGTTTTCCCCCCTTGCCTTTTTCATGTTTGATATATGAAAGTAAAGTATGTAGGCTATGTAATGCAATGCTGTTATGTATTTAGTGAAAATCTGTACTGCGCTTAGAGGCCATTTGGGGATTGGTTGCCATATAAATATACAGTATTATTATTGTTATTGTTATAATGTGGAACGAAGCGTCTATACCTCCGCCTCTTATACGCCTAAGCTAGAAAGTCTGAGAAAAGAAGGGTGAAAGAAAGCAGCGTTGTTTTATCCTCCATGAAGTTATATTTGGCTCCGACTGAGCACCAAAGGGAAACAAAAAGTCTCACGCTTACGTTTCTTCACTTACAGCACATCGCATCACTGATGCGTAGAACTGAGCTTGAACGAGAGTGTATTATCATTGGAACGTACTCTCTCTCTCTCTCTCTCTCTCTCTCTCTCTCCAACCTCACCCTCCTGCCCTAATCTGCCCCCTATCAGCCAGCGTTTGAGTAATTCACTCTTTATCTCCTTGTCTCCCTGGGCGGCCGATATGACTTGTTGACATCCTTAATTGGAATCGTACCAGTGATTCTGGAATCGGTGCTCCACTTCTAGTGTCTCTCTCTCGCCCCCACCCCCTCTCCGTCCGTCTGTCTTACTCCAACGTTCTCAGTGCTCTGTCTCTCTTTCTGCTCACTCCCGTTTCTCTTTTAGTTTTCTTTGTATGGACATGCATCTTTATTCTTACTCCCCCCCCCTATCTATCTACCTCCCTCGCTTCAGAATATTTGTCTGGGGTCGTAGAATTTTTATTTTTTATTCTTAAATATGGTAGGTGAAACGCATTCGAAAAGTACTTATCGCAGCCGCTCACGCTCAATCTCTTAGGCACTGGGAAATTGGATCGTCCACTCATCCATTCGCTATTTGGCCACTCTTTCTCCTGTCTCTATGCCTGACACGTCGAACACTGATTGCCTCTCCGACTGCTAATCTACCCTAATAAGTGGCACGGTGGTCCTTCACTATGTCTCCTCCTCAGCCCAGCTCAATTCACTACTAACCCATACCCCTCTCTGAGCCTAGATCTAGATCTAGCTATGATATTTCGTGAGTTTTAGGTTGTAGGTTGTTGTGACTCCGCCAATCTCGCGTCATCCGACCTCACTCTGACCACTTCATCCTGCCACTTCTAAGCTACGGCAGCATGTTAATTCTGCAGAATACCGGCCTCTTGCTTTGCATCACTATGCTTTATATATTTAGCCTTGGCAGCGTTCTTTTTTCCTTCTTTCGAATAACAACATGGCACCCAGTGATAGTCGCACACAGCTCATACTCACTTGACTCTCGCAGCTGCAAAACGCGACCTCCAGGTTTTTTCAGATTTGCACTAATAGCAATGTCGTTTAAAGGTCAGCTTACATATTAAAACCCATTCCTTTAAAGTGAAGGTAGGCTTACAGTTAAGAGGATTTTGTCAAAGTAAATAGGCGTATTTTTTGCCCTTCTTTCAGGTGATATGACTGGTTCCAAATATGCCAAAATGGTAAATAGAACAAGAAAGCACCGAGGTTAGGAAATTCGAATGCCGGCCAGAACCGACTGCCCGGTTTTCTTGTAATGGTTCTGCCTAGACATATTACATCTCTCATTATCCCTCCCCCCCCCTTCCCGTGCCTTTCTACATAAACTCGTCTTTCAATCGACACACGGCAATCTATGGTGGTTGAAGAAGGGAATAGCATCTACTATTGTCATTATTTAATGACGTCTTCAAATATGTGATCGCACGAATTTCATCTTATAATGTACGCACGGGCCAAGGTGTGCAAAAATCTTCCTGAAAACGAATTTTCTACCAATATTTTTACTATGCACCAAAGCGTCGATTACAGTTATATTTTTTAGAACAAACACGACCCGACTTAGGGCACAGCGCTAGCAGTTCTACGAGAGAGATACACGTTCCGATGAATTTGCCTCTGCCGCAATTGCTGTGTTTAAAAACAAAACAACTTACAGTAATATTTTCTGACTTCAGTTTCTTTGCTTTCTTTTCTTTTTTTTTTTTTTTTTCAATTTTCGTGTTTCTTTGTTGTTTTCTTTTTACCTCTCCTGTGCTCACCAAGTGTGTGTGACAAGCTCATTTTGCGTATGACCAGGCCCGGTTGTTTCATCCGGACTACAACTCGCCTCAGATAATATAGGCTGCGGCTGTGGCTGTGGCCATGTGCTAAAAACAATCAGACCAGGAAGCCCCACGAATGGGCTCCATCTGTCATTGTCTCCTTCCTAGCCTGGCTGTAGAATGAAGCAAGACCGAGTTGTGGGAAGACCTAGAACTAGAAGTAGAACTTTAAAGGCCACACTAGGCTCCATGCAAGCTGGGTCTGTGTCGAGACTACAAGATGTAAAATACTCACTCTCTCACATCAGAACCGCAATGGGATGACCTTGTGCTTGTTTAAATGTTGGTTTTTTTTTCGTCTGTGTCAAGCAGTAAATGTTGTGAGCACACACCCTCTCTCTTTTTTTATTCGCCCTTATTAATGAAATAATAATCGCCTCAGAACTTCGGAGGATCGTAAATCAATGCTTACTGGGGCATGTTTAGTACAGGTCACTACGAACTTCTTAATTTTACGTTTAGTGATTCTAAATAGCCTGTCTGCCTCTCTCTATATCAGTTCTGTCATCTCCCCCCCTTTCCTGTCTCTCTCTCTCTCTCTCTCTAGGCCTACCTCTGTTACCCCCTTCTCTCCTCTATAATCGGAATGGGCGTGTAATTTTCTCAGTGGCGAGAATCCAGCCTAATAACCACCTTAACCGAAAAACATGTCAATTTATTTCTCAACGTCTTGTCAGTTTCCTTAATATTTCCCCCCATCTTGTTACCTGCTCGGGATCTACCCGTGTTCGTGAAGTGTTTCTGTGCCTGCAACACCACAAGTAAAGTCACGAATGTCATTTCGCGGTTGCGGGGTTTTTTCTGGCATCTCCACGCAGTCGTCACGTCTGAGATAACTGACATGTTTATAGCAGCAATTAGCGCCGATGCGACTCGTTTCTTCTTTTTTTTTCTTCTTGTATTGTGGAAACTCATCACCGCTTATACCCATCATTCCTTTTCCTTCTTTCTCCCTCCTCCCCCACTCACTCAATCAATATCCCTCCTTCTATGCTTCACCTTCTTGTAAAACGAATTTTATCTGCGTTATAAACTTGAAAATTCATCTGCCGCATTTTTGTGGCGATTTAGTTCTCTCTATCCTCTAGTACCTTATCCAACTTCTCCTCTCTTCTTTCGTTTCCACCGCAACCTTTCCATGTGGCTCTGAAGAGCCTATCCAGCAAAGCTCCCCCCCCCTTCCACTTCAATCTCAGTGTCATACACAACTCCATGGATGCTTAAAATGTTGTAAATGATGCTGGTATGTTGTGTTGAGCAAGTATGAGTATGACAGTTCTGTAGTGGTTTTGTCTAGGAATTGGCTATGGAGCAACACTTAAAGAATAAAGAGGATGCCATTTTGCTTCCAATGAACACTTGATTAATTCTTGTTTAGAGCCGCCCTCGAATAAGGTAGTTAAAACAAATTCGTCCGCGAAAGACAACCAAGAGAAGAGATAAATTGATAATGTTCCTTGTCTGCTTTTACTTTTTGTTGTTTCTTTTTGCGTAGATGGTTATCATTGACGATCTCAGTGAAATTACATCGTTTACTTTTGCACTGGAGTTTATAAACCAAGCCACTTAAGTATGATTTGCAGACTTTTTAAATGTTATTCTTATATACATGTAGTTGAGGTCGCTTACAAATTCCATGCTGTTCCCGATATTTCTTTAATCACAAGAGCTCTCCGAAAATATTTGGATACTTTTTTGGCCCTGAATTAGTATTAGGTTGCTCTCTCCTTCCAGTACCACCCCTTTGTAGTTAGTTATTCTAAAGGTGTTACTTTTTATAACAGATTTGGCCGAAATTTCAAAAAACTATAAACCCCCCCCCCCCAACCCCCCACCGAAACTCGTGGTTTTCATTATTGTTGTTGTCATTTCCTCGTATTTTTTCCTCTTCCCCCTCCTCCTCACATCATCATCATCATCATCATCATCATCATCATCATCATCATCATTAGCAGCAGTAGCAGCAGCAGCAACAGTAACAGCAAAGGCAGTTATAGAAATAGAGGTTGAGATATCATTATTGCTGTTTTTGTTATTATTATTATTATTATTATTATTATTATTATTATTATTATTATTATTATTATATTATTATTATTATCATTATTATTATTATTATTATTATTATTATTATTATTATTATTATTATTATTATTATTATTAGATTCATTATCATTAGCATCGGCATTAGCAGCAGTCGCAGTAGAAGAAGAAAAAACACGAACCAGCACGAGGGGGTGGAAAAGTGTGCCTGTTCGATATCACTTCTATCTTCCTTGCGGGCTGTCTGCATTGCGTGTATTTTTAGCTTTATTCCTGCCCTTAATCTGTCATTAATATCGCAATCATTTCAATGCCATTACTATCACTGTTTTTGTCAGCACTCATACGTTTCTTAACGGCCGCTTTTATGATCGTCTTACAGGTAAAACGTCTCCGACTCGACTTGGACCCAGGAGGAGGCGCCGATATACCTGGTCCTTACACAGACTGTGGGTGAGTCTCAGAGCGTTCGTTCTTTTAACCTTTCGTGAGCTTTCGTTCTCATGCTGGTGAAAAAAAAAACAACTTGTAAAACAGATTTGAGGCAGAATTGTTATTTGTTTTAAAAGTATTATCTTTTTTTTGTGTGTAGACCATTAGGTGTTATAAACACCATGGATAGAACATGGTGACGATGTTTTTTTGTAATTATGTCGGCAGATAATTTTGTAGTCCATATTCTATCTTATAGAAAGGGGTTAAACTTTTGGGGCAATTCATAAATTCCAGTTTGTTTAGTTTTCGAGACAAATCTCTACAATGTGGCACAATTTCCTAACGTTTAAATCATTCTGTCTCAGTACGCTCCAGTATTCGTAGACAGAATGATTATTTAATGAGAACTGCTCTATCTAGATAAGAATAAATAGTTGAGACAGCCACTGCGTAATCAAATGATTGAAATATTATAAAGGTATGAAATTATCAGGGGAGAGAGGTAGGCTTTTAAGTGGAATAAATGCCCGAAATGTCTGCCTTTAGTGTGATTCGAACCTTCGACTCGGCGTAGTGGTGACATGGTATAAGCTATGTTTCTCTAAGTGGCAAGGCGGTGGGTGCCGAAGCATCTATAAGTCGGAGGTTCGAATCATACTAAAGGCACTGGCAGACATTTCGGGCAATTCCACTAAAAAGCCTACTTCTCTCCATTGCTAATTCCATACCTTTATAATATTTCTCTCTAGATAAACCTTTTGTAGAAGTATTGATTAGATCTCATTATATCCACCTGCATCTATGTGTCATGCTCTTTGGTATGTGTGAGTTTAACCATTTTTATGATGGTGTCACTGTCATTTCTCGTTTCCTTTTTGCTAATAGTAGTAAAGTAAAGTGTGTCTGAATTGTGAATTGAATAAGAATTCGATCCGATCAAGTCAGTCTTGTTGAGTCTAATAAACCGTATTTTTTAAACAAAAGATGTGTACAAAAAATCGATTCATTGTTCCATAGTTACGTGTACTTCTTAAAACGTATCTCTGATCTACATTATTTGAGAAGATGTCGCTTTTGTGTCATTGACCTTGTCCTTCCATATATGTATATATATATATATATATATATATATACATACTCAAGCTTTCTTTTAGAACAGGGTCACTGCTACCATCTGCGGTGGTACTTAAAATAACAATTATAATAATAAATAAAACTTGTAATGGCGCTTTCCCTAAAACAAATCTTCAAATCTTACATTATTATATAAATTTTACAAAGAATATTAAAGAAAACAACTATAACATAAACCACACATCAGTCGTTTCTAAATAGATTTTGAACAGAAATATATTTTAGATGGTTTTTAAAAATTGACACAGATTCTAGACATTTAATTTCATATGGAAGGCTGTTCCAAATGCCAGGAACTTGATTGAGTTAACAAAAGAAAAGATAATTAGTCACAATCTCGGCCTTCGCCCTAGTGCAAATTGAGGAAAACATGACAGGTAAAAATTAGATCTAGACATGAGACTTACGATACAGTTTAGCGTAAATCTAGGCGAATTTACTAATTTTTGCCCTAAAATACGATCTCCTTCAATCTAGCTATACGTAGCCTAGGGCGGGACAGCCTTTATCGAGACATTCAATTTTAAACTATGTAATAAAATCTGGGATGAGAAACAGCTAGATCTAGTAGCAGAAATTTGGAAGCGAACAAAACTGTAATATTATAGTAATTATGCGTGGTCTTCTGCCTTCCGAATTTTTTTTTGTGGTACATGGTGTGTAAAGGTTGATCTGGATTCTACATTGCAGAATCAGTTGGTAGGATCATAACCGTATAAATACTGTTCCTCCCAGGTCGGGTGTGTCGAGTCCAGGCGGCAGCTCAGGTGTCGGGGAGGAGGCCGGCTCTACACTGGGGCCCGGCTCGACACTGGACGCCTCCAC
The DNA here is from genome assembly GCA_019649035.1 of Elysia marginata. Lineage (NCBI taxonomy): Eukaryota > Metazoa > Mollusca > Gastropoda > Plakobranchidae > Elysia > Elysia marginata. The sequence continues at coordinate 95,154 of BMAT01012117.1, read as the reverse complement.
ACTCTCGCAGGACAATGGTCAGTCACATCTGTCAGGTGAGTCAGGGATAACCCCTTAGGAAGTGGACAAACGCTTGCCTCAATATTCTTCTGTTATGATTATGATATGATTTCAAGGTGTTTTTATGTTCAGTCATCTCTGTCAGTTGAGTCTAGGATAACTCTTTGGAACATGGACAAACGCTTGCCTCAATATTGTATTGATATGATTATGATGTGATTTCAAGGTTATTTTTTGTAAACAAACAAAGAAAAAAACCAAAGAAAACCTTGCATGTTTTAGGGATATTAGAGAGAGAGAGACGACAGGAATTCTTTCCGAAATCGCTGTATCTGTTCACTTTTGAACCCTAAGAAGACGTGCCGCATGCTTAGTCAGCAGAAAACTTACACAGTTCTTTCTGTTACTCTGCTGTTTGTGTTGATGTCTGGTGCTTCTATACTGTATTAGTTTCTGGTTGTTTCCCTATCACATAAGTCGTTCTCAATGTTGACGGCTCTTCGTTGAACTCTACTTGTTCTTACCATTGACTTGCTCGCTACTATACTGCTGCTTTTTGTCCTCGTCACTTTTGCGCAGTCCTTATGAAGTCTGCGTTCTTGGCTACCATCTGTTGTTTTTTTTATACTTCGATTGCAAGTTCTTTAACCTCTCGTGATTCTATTTATTTATATGTGGGCTATGCAGCCTCGAGAACTTTTAACAACAAAAAATTTCTTCGGAAGCTTGGAAGCTTTGGCATCTTTAAATACACCAGTCGATTTCAGTGTTCAGGTATAAACAATAGTCTTTCCTCAAAGGCAAAAGAATGAACTACACGTTTCATATTTTTACCCCTGAAATGAAATGTAGCATTTGAAATATCACGAATATCACTGTATTAAATGTAAAAAAAACAAAAACAAAAACCAACCGTCCCAGGGTATAAATGTGTATTTCAGACTTTCACCCCAGAACATGAAAAGGTCGCACAATTTGCCTCTTGCTGCATGCATGCTGTACACACGTAGCTCAAAGATCATCTGTGTAAAGTACAATATGGCTGACATGAGAGTTCACTGAACGTCCCGGGGCTGCCAGTCCCAGGGGCAATCAATGTAGTCATCTCTCCCACTAGGCCACTACTGACCAGAACGCTGACCGATAAGGGGCTTGCCCAGGCCAACTCATCTTTCATCTCACCAATTGCCCTTCTTGCTCTCTCACCACCCAGTCAGCTGGTGGTTTGGTGCTGCTCCCTGCAAGCCATAAGCCGTCTCCGATCATTAGACCTGTCGTCTTCGAGAAATCGCGTGTTTTTATCCTTTATCAGTCTTTTCTTTTTTTTTTTTTTTCCCCGTCCGCCTGTCGCTGTTTTAGCTTTCGACTCTGTTTCTCTATTATATATCTCATCCATATTTTTTAAATCTTTATTGAAAAATATCTTCTGACCTCCTACCAAAGATGTTGCATGTTGAGAAGATGTCACTTTTATGTCACAGACCTTGTCCTTGCCTACCACCGTGACCTTGCTTTTCGAACAAGGTCATTGCATACGTACATCTTGCAGGAAAAAGATTATTGTTGTTGATCATAAGAATTTTCATATGCGACTTCATGGTTTATTTCGTAACTTTTAATTGCAAAGATATCAATTAGAAAATTAATCTATTTGACACACGACGATCAATAAACATTTTGAAAATTAATTTTCATTTATATTGCGGACAGCGCGGGGGGTAGATAGCGTTAATGAAATCAGTTTTTTTTTTGTTGTAATTTCCGAGCAAACGAGTGCAAGTATTTTTTTGATAACCGAACAATGTCTCTATAATTTATCAACATCATTCTCCCCGGTTCTCTCTGCCATGCTAGGTCTCCCACTCTCATCTACAACAGTGCATAGCTCTAGTCCCACCAATGACAGCATCAACAACCACATTCACAGCAGCATCAGCGACAACAGCAACAACTACATCAGTCAACCTCAGACGTGGTTGATGAGTTGTCCTCCTGGCTCTGATTCCGGTGAGTTGAGTAGGTTTATTTTTCCCACCTCTTTTTATATATGATATTTTTATACTGTTAATATTATTTCAGATTTTTTTTGTCACGAATTCGTTCCAGACACGTTGGCATATGCCAGCGTGGTCTTGTTTTTCCTGTAAGACATGTATAATATTTGTAAATTCAACAAGGAATAATCCTTTTTTTTTCTATCCGTCATCTACCATCTGATTCGATGCCCAGAAAATTTGAACCTTGGAGGTAAAGTTAACGGAAATGGTGGCTAAATATATCCACACCAAAGACAGCAAATCTGGATTTTAGATTTCCCCCATTACAGTAACAATAAATATAACTACAAATAAGGGCGAACTTACATTCTTTTATTTATNNNAGTTGAATTGTTTTTAAAAACTGTATTTTAGAGCAATATGTTGTCATTTAAGTGACATTGGTATATACGGTATTTTTGCTGAGGATTAGTTACAATGTAAGTATTTGTTGTGAAATTTACATGGACTTTCTCAAAATAGGGTTCGATCAAAATATTTACTTTCATTTCGTGTCATCTAGCTTTACTTTGCCTTACGGAGGTTGAAAATCTCGTGAGTTCATTACTCTTATGTATATATAGCGATCAGACAAAAGTCGGAACTTGTTAGTAACAGGATCTTGCAAAGTTCTACGGACGTCAAGAAACTCTGTCATATCATTGTCGTTTTTTCTAGTTTCTTTGGAGTTAAGCGCATCTTTGCCCTAAACAAGGTGAAAAAAATAGTCAAATTTAAGCCGATTATAGATATACTCTTTAAGTTAAATAAAGCCTGAGTTCTGATAAAATTGGAGAGGCTCACCTGATGATAGAGACCATATCAATGCCAGCGATGCCACCTTCCGATGTGTTTTGACAAATCGTCTCATACGTACAATTACATGTATGCTCAAGTTATTTGCTTCCCCCGGAACACCTCCCCCCCCCTTCCCCTCCTCTGCTCTCAGTTTGTATCAAGGACGAGTTGGTGGACGCTCCCGCATCCCCCGTGTCTCTCCCATCTAGTTGCGACGGTTCTCGTGCTAGCAGTGGGGAAGCCACGCCCCAATCCCCGGGTGAGGGTCACTTCCGCCAGGTCAGAGGGCATCGGCATGTAGCCTTGACCTGTGCGCCTCAGCTTAGTCCTGCAGTTACTCGTAGCTTAGTCTGCCGTGGTGTATCTTTAGACAAAGCTTTTAAAAATTCGCTTTCTGTCTGAAATGAATTGTGGTTGGTTCTGTATTTTAACATCTAGCTATATAACTTTGGGCTTTTCTCATCTTTCTCCTTTTTGCTAGCTCTTTGATTGGAACCCTGGACCGTTTTTTTTTCTTCGAAAATATAACCTCTCCACATTTTAATCATCATAAATTGGTTTTGGTCTCGTCCGCCCCCCCCCTTCTCTCTCTTTCTCCCCCCCCCCTTCTCTCTCTCTTTCCCCTCTCTCACTTTATTTTTTTATTCCTTATGTCAATACAAGTTATCCTCTGTACCTTGTTTGAAATGGAAGTTTTGTTTGAGATATTAGCCACTAATGCATGCTACGCTGTTATAGATAATTGCTGCTTTTTCCTCTCTTTGATAGTATTGTGTACTTTTGTTGGTTGTTATATAACCCATGTTTTTGTAAGCAGTGGTACGTGTCATATCCATCTTTCGTTCTTTCCCTTATCTTTGGTTCTCCAACATCTTTTACTCCTGTTCTTTCTTTTTATTTTTTCGTTTCTGTGGCATGGAGGTTCCATTATTGCTTTCGCTTTTCTTTTCTGACTGCAATTACTAACATGGCTGTCCTATTTTGTTTTACTCCACGATCTTTGCTTGCAGGAATGTTTCTAGTATGCTGATAGACTTTTATTTTATTGTATTTTATTTTACAAATAGCGCTAGCTAATCGCTTTCTTGTGTTAGTATCAATATTAATGCTGAGAATCGCCACAACAATATTATAATGATGAGGATCAGGCAATGAAGTGTTCAGCAATGCTCCTGTTCAAACGGGCTGCATGGTGTTCAAGGAAAAATATCTCGATTATGAAAATATCCCCAACTAGTACGGTTTTTTTTGCGTTTTCATTTTAGCAAAATTTTTTGTACAAGTCTAGAGATGTACTAAATACACAACAATAAAAAAATAAAGGTGGAAAACTAATTTTACCCCCTGCAATTCAACAGAAATTAATGTTTTTAGAAACTAAAGAGAAAAAAAAACTGACAAAAGACAACTTCACGGGAACAACAAAAATGAATAAAAAAAAGGG
>BMAT01012117.1:23511-35990 GCA_019649035.1 Elysia marginata | reverse complement strand
ACAATAATTTATTATATTGGGTTTTTATACCGCATATCCAGAACTATAAAAGTTTCCTCTATGCGGTGTTATTGATTTGCAGAGATTACCACAATCAATAAAATTTATAATAATGAACAGTGCCTGTGGCGCGTGACAAAGGAAAACTCTTTATCCTGGAGTACTTCTAGTTCTGTTTTTAAAGGAAAGTGTTTTCCTCAAAATACAACATGTTTGCTTGTATTGAGTTACGTGCGCCGCAAGTTGAAGGGTGAGTTTGTTTGTGGAAGCTATCATTGCGCTTCGACTATGCAAACGGGAACGAACGATAAAGTATGACCAAATCAATTAACCCTTTTGGGGCTTGGACCATAAAGGTAGACAGACGGACAGACGATAATGATGTTCAAAAAGGCAGGATTGTGGAGGGAGAAAGAGAAACGATCAATCCGACTCATAAAGAGAGAGGGAGCAAGTGAGAGGTGAGAGAGACAAAGAAAGAGGTAGAAAGATAGATAAAAAGAGAGAGATAGAGAAAGAGAGAGAGGAGAGAATGAGAGAGAGAGAGAGAGAGAGAGAGAGAGCATTCTGTGGGTATATCTAATTTGATACTGCAGAAGCGTGGAGCTGTCGCTTTGTTTTGATTTAACGGCCCATCGTTTTCTGTTGATAGTTTTACTGGTATTTGTCGTTCTTCTTTTCTTTCCAAATCCATGCAGCAATGATTGGTTGGTCTTCTTCTATTTATTGTAATTTGAACAGAGACGCTCAACAATTATGTATCAAGACCTAGTCGACACTGACTAGAGCTGTGGGTTGAATACGGCTATAGCTAACAATTAAGAGTAGACATGTAGAAGTTGTATTAAAATACTCAGAGCACATGCTCTATTATCTCTCGCAAACTCCCACATAGTCACCCTAAAATTTTATGGAGTACTTATTCCACCTTAAAGCTTGGGAAGTCCCCGATCTCGTCTGACCCTTGATAGGTTGAACCCGCATTATAATATGACTAGGTTTGTTCCTTTCCTTATCATTCTTACAACTACCCTCACCAAACAATTCATTACTTCTCGTGGTGAATACCAAACATGGAATCCTGCTCTTGTCCTCTGCCTCCACTTAACGCTATAATTATCTGACAGAAAAATTCGTTTTTTACAAAACAACTCTAGATCTAGCCGCCGCCGGCTGCTTTCGTTTGTTTTCATAGTTTTTCAATTTTGCTTAGAGAAATGTCAACGGAAAACGGGTTGCAATGACAGGTCCCAAGTTAGTGCTTTTGATCCTTTAAGAACCAATACTTGGGAGTTTACCTTGTGGTTTTGGAGTCTCCCAATAGTCGAGGATCCTCCATCATAGAAGTTCTCCATAGCCAGAAGTGGTGAGCTGATCAGCAAAGATTTTTGGGCAGTGTGTTTTGTTTGAACATTGATAAGATTTGTCTCGCGACCTCTCACATTGGAGAGTTCAACTCTTTAAGGTGTTTAATAGGACTTTCTTTTTTGCGCTTGGGTTTAACATTTTTTTTTGCCTTGGACGTGAATATCTTGAATTATAGAAAAGGACATTGTTGAGAGGTGCAATTTAAGAGTACTTTACAAAATTTCTTATAATCACTTGCTTAGTATAATGATTAACTGCACTCTGGTTTTTAGCTTTGGGGTTTCTTAATCTCATCATAACAAATCATCCCTTTTGTATAACTAAACTGAAGTGGAAGGCGGAGGGGTGAAGCATTTAAGTCTCTGCATAATAATGCTTATATTTATTGTACCCCAAGTTTATTGCTTTTATATTCTTTTTTTTTCTATGGCATAATACGTCTTTTAGCAGTAGTGGTAATAATAATAATAATGTGTCAAGTGTTACGAATGTTGTTTGCTTACCTTTAAGCACATCAAATAATGGCAATTATATCCTAGCATCAAGACCTTTATGGTCGTTAGCACTGTTATCACCATCATCATCATATTCGTGCTCGAAAGATCAATATTACTCGAAGGGACAAACCTCCGAGACTCTTACGTGGTACTGATGAGGGATTCAGACCTTGCAGTTCAGCAACTGCTGATGAACTTCTGCGCTGAGCTGAAAATGGTTTTGCCGACTGGACAGTGAAAATGCACGGAAGAAGCCCCAGATTCTTAAGCTCGTATAAATTAAAATTGGAAGTAATTAATAGAGAATTTTATCGGCCTGTTGGCCCAATGATTCCCTAGTAAAGGTGTCTTGGAATACGAAAAAGTTTTTTTTTGGAATGTGTAAATTTAGAAAACAAAAGCTCTTAACTCAATTTTCTTCTTTATGTGACATTCTCTCTGTTTCCTTTCCTTCCTTTTAACTTTCCGTCTGCACTTCTCTCCCAAGCATTTCATATACTTTGTTAAACTGTTCGCTTTTTAAAGTTTCTGTTAACCATTCCCTCCTACCACCCCCAACCCTACTCTCGGTGCTTTTTTTTATTTCCCCACTGACTTCCCCCCTCTCTTTCATCTCAATTTTCTCTCGATATTTTCATTTTTTCCGGATATTATTAATTTAAAATATATTGAAATTTGAAACGATCTTGTTAAAAAAGTCAAGCTATATTTTTAGCATATGGACTTTAAATTAGAGGGAGAAATTTTTTTTTCATATTTTCGAATCGCTTTTTAAGGTCATCATTTTATTTATACGAGTTACCGTACAACCCGTGATGGAATCTTGTAATCAGAAATCGCCTGAGATGATCGGCGTGACACACCCCCACGTCATTCTCTCCTTCTCCGCTCTGTTAACTCGATTTGACCCGCTTGACCGCTTAGTGACCATGTAATCAACTCTTCTGCCTGGCCTAAGAGACCCAAAAATCAACAACACCCCCACAGAAAACCAAGTCTTTCGCTATGGCACACCCGACAGCTGACCACGTCTTGGCCTCCTTGCTTACTCGCTTCGCTGCCTCAGTGTTAGATGGATCAACATCTTCAACGGCGAAGGCGATTTCTCCTTCCGCGTATCTAATGCAATCCGTCAATCATCAGGCACCTCATTAACATTGCACGGGTGCCTTATATAATAGGCATCATCACAACCACCACCACCGCCATCATCATCAGCATCATTATCATCACCACCACCACTGTTGTCGTCGCCGCCGCCTTTCACCCAGTTTCCGGGTATAGGATACGTTAAATTATCAAAAGTGGCACTTTGGCCAATTTCTAGGGTACTATGTACATACCTGGAATACCCTCAAAGGTGCATTAAGATCACAAAGGAAGCCGGATGCGGAAACCGCCGCCTCTTACTTATACTATTTTTACGTCAATTTCCAGTCTTACTGTTCTTATGTTGAAAAGTATGAATGCTTGTTTTGGTCAGTTGGCCAAATATTTGCTGATAACTATTAATTCTAACATTGAGTGATGTAGCCTATATTGGTCAAACATTTGTGCGAAATTAATGACATCTTGTGTGTATGAGATGAGTTGTTAAATGGCTTAGTAATGTATGCACATGTATTACCGAACATGTAAGTCCTCGAAAGGCATTAGGTTTCATAGGTGCGCTGTATGAGTACAGAAAAGTTATAAAATCTCCTCTTTATAACACTTCTTTTTCTCCCAGCGTCAAAAACGGCGTTACCACCCAAATTGAAACAAATATTTAAAGACGGCAATTATAGTGCCTTGTCTGCTGTATTCTTCCACTCCGCCAGATCTGTCCATGCCATGACCAATTTAAAATGACTCCATGCTTAAAACCAGTGGAAAAGTCATCAGGGCGGTTATCCGGGGCTGTTCCCCGGTGCCAGATGGTTGATGCCTTGTTTTCTTTACATTTTCGGATCTTCCCCAGTCCCCGTGGAGCGCCAGCCATAGCTAGTCCTACACTCATCCCTCCCTCCTCACTAGCCTAGAGTTGGAAGAAACGAAATTTTCCGCTTGAATCAGCCTGACCTGTAATTATGTTCAACTTTGATTTTTAGGTTCCCGAGATATTCTCTGGGATGTGGGCGAGCAGCGAGTCGGTGGCAAGTCTACTATGCAGTTTGTCAGTCGCGTCGCTTCTTCCTCCTCAGCAAGTCCCGCTTTTCTTTACTACCATAATCATGGGCACCCTGAAATTATCACCTCTCTCGTTCGTAATAACTCATTTTCTTTCTCTCTGTGTTGTGTGTAATTTCTGTTGACTTTTTTTTTTTTATTTAGAGCAAAAACGTCTTTGCCTGTCTCTCGTCATCCATAAGGCTCCGAGCGCCGTAATTGATGGCCCTGCGCGGCCCGCCCCTCGGTAGCAGGCGTGTTATTACGCTCCGGTCCCGTCCACCCTCTCTGTCAATTTAAGTAAAGAACTGTTCTCCATTTTAATCACTGCTGAAGGTCTAGCACGTTTTACATAACTATGATACATTATACTAAAAGCCTACAATTAGGGTAAACTTGAACATTGTTTTCTTCTTGTACTCAACCCTTCCGTATTAACAACAAAAAAAAAAGTTAATTGATTTAGCTTTTTGTCACATATAAAGCAATTTTGAAGAGATCTACCATTATAGCTTAAATAATTTTATTTCGTATTAATATTTCTGATGTCGCCCTTCAAAAACATTTTGACAAGTTTTTTTAAGTTACAAGAATCGTTTGCCTACTGTAATCTAAATGGATTATTGGATGTCTGTGTATTCTACATCCAGCTCCTCTTGTCAATAATACTTAAGATATCGATTACCATATCGACTGCTAATAAAAAAACAAAACAAATCTACTTAGATACCTCAACGTATGATGCCAAAACGCATACACAGACTAACCTCCTCAGCAGGAGCGTCCAGACACCTTGGGATTTGAGAACGTATGTTACTTAAACACTTGACCAGTTCTTGTGAACAGCAAACATGACCTTTGCCTTTCTGAACAAAGAATAAGCTGAAAAACGATCCATGCGATCGGGAAGTAAATTAGGAACGCTTTGCACACTTATTCAGGGTGATGAACTGCCGATGGTTGCTCACTGACTGACAAGGTCCCAAAAAATGGGGGCCGGGGGGGCGGGGTTCTATCTTTTCCTCATACACACGGTTCATTTCGATGATACAAACATGCTTAGCACTCGTAGTTTAGAATGGAAAAAAATTAACCTTAGAATATTTGGTTGTTTGTTTGTTGTTTTTACGAATAGTATTTGAAAGTATGCTGTCAAAACTTTAAAAAAAAATAAAACAAAAACGATCCTACAATGACAAGCCCCTGAAAGGCAATGCAACTTAAGACGTCATAAGTCTCGAGACACATTCATAGCCGAACCGTTTAGCACTGACCAGCGAAATCAGCCGGCTAGAGCATTAACAATAACAATTTTCTTCAACCCGACGAGGACTTTCCTCTCAGGAGTCTCGATCAAACCGTCCGGGAAATGGACTGGGAAAATTAGCTAGAAGACTTGCCGAACGCCACTCGGACCCACATTCGGACCCGTTGTTGGAGTTAAGGAACGACCAAGGGTTTTCCTGGCTGGTCGGTGGGGGGATATTAACTCAATTCTCTGGGAAGCTGACACTCGGGCAGACATAAACCATCCCGGGGAAGATTAAAGAGGAATTTTCGTCTCCCTAGTCTGCTGTCCTGGGTTGTTGACTCGACCCTCTCTACGGTTCTAGACAGTGGATGTGCCACAAAGGGAGGGAAATAGGGAGGATTTGTAGGTTTATTATAAATGGCCAGACGATAGAAGGGTTTTTGTGTTAGTGTGTGACGGTATCGGATTGGGTCCGGTTCGGGGTTGATTCTTTTGTTTTGACGTGGAGGTTTGGCTCGGCTGTGATGGGTGCGTGTTACTGCAGGATCTGGGTGTCAAAAGTAGAGGCTTGTTCATCGAACACAGTCTGTTTATTAGTTAAGGAGCGGATTTTAGTGTTTCCAGAAAAAAAATTGTTTTAGCCTTCTCGCCTCTCTAGTGGGGAGAGTTTATAACACTATTCCTATATCGGTCTGCAAAATAATTGAAAATGACAGAGAACTTTCAGTAGGTCTCGCATCTATTACACTAGAATTTAAAAAAGGCTTTAAAAAGCGTTAAAGAGAGGTCAACTTCTTAACAGCTGATGAAGACTGGTTATAGTTTTGCCCAGTAATTTGTTTACCGAAACTACGCATGACTCGCTTAGTGTGTGTGTTTGTGCGGGGGGGGGGGGGTAGATTGGGTTTGCTCCGAACATTCTGCATAAGAAAAAAAAGGCCAGCCCGTAGGCATATTCGAATAGCGACTTCACCTCTCCAAAGTGGACGTGTGTTTATTTCACCCGGATGCCGCAGCATACCGAGCAGACCTTATCTTTGGAGACAGCCAGCATTAGTCAAACTTGGCCCCGAATCTAACTTGTCAATATCGTGAGGGGGGTTCTTGTCCTCGTTGCTTGTGTTTAGACAAATACAGCGCGAGATCTGGAGGGGTTTTCACTGAGGTCTCTTTCAGTTGAAGATGAGAGGACGCGTTTAGCGCCGCGCGCTAGATCCAGATCCGTTGCCAGCTGGTAGAAGTCATGTTACTTAAAAAATAAATTATATTCTTGGATTGTTCTTGTACCCGAGTCATGTAAACCTTACTCCAAAAACCTTGAAAACTAAGCACCTGACTCGTTACCATGCTTGTATTGCTGTGATAGGATTGTACCAAACAGCTGCCTGTATGATGGACTTAGTGAAATGGGCACAAGCCTCAAGATTGCCACGAAGCAAACGGCAACAATTAGCTCGTGATGAGGTTTCAATATTAAGCCGCCTAGATACCTTTTAGACATATTTGGTTTTCCAATGCAAGACACATCCAACAACGTATATAGTACTTGTAACTGAGAGGGAGGAAGGGGGAGGGGGCGGTACGACTGGAGAGTAGGAGGGTTTGAAAAGAGAGCAATTTGTGTTTTTCGGAGATTCGTGTTACGTTGTCTTCTTTTTGTTTTTCGCTTACAGATATTCAAAGATTACTGTTACCGCGTCTGACATTTCTATGTCGTATAACGCTAGTGAAATGTCAAGAAATTGTTTTCCTCTTTTTTTGCTTGTTGATCACAATTATTGCTAAATGGCAAACCTTTGGAAAGATTGTGTATCCCTTATTAAATATTTGCGATTAAGTGAAATTAACTATCAGTATAACGCAATGATTGTTTTTTTACAAGATAGTTTATGATTGTGATTAGGATGTTATTACTTAAACTTGTGGTTGTGATAATTACGTGATTACTTTCGAGCTATGATTTCTATTCATGGAGTTTTACATGTAGTGCTGTTTCTTTTTTTAACTACATTAGACGAGTCTTTCCTTTGTTTTATTAATAGAAATGATCTCCGCCCTTAGAGGCAACCCGTTATTTTGAACATGGACTTAAAGAAACAATAATGGGACAGTTTGTATGACATAAATATAAGTTATGTTTCGCTCTCCATATGATGTGTGTCACCGGAAGAGCACTCATAAATCCTAAAACGAAATTTGGAATTATTCCATTATGGTACAGGCGTACAAAATGATAAAAAAGAAGGAAAAATATGCCAATGGATGATGGGGTGAACATTGAAGAAGTAAGGTGTGGGGGTCAGATAACCTAAAGGAGGATTGACGCGAGGGGCAATGTTGACGCAAGCTGTGGTCGGTTCATGGAGGTTATAATCCACTTTACGAAGCCAATGCTTTAAGCACACAAATTGCTGTTTAAAATCCCTTGTGAGCCATCAGCTTTGGGCTTCTGCAACTCTCTTTCTCTCTTTCTCTCTCGCTCCCTCCCCTCCTCTCCAGTAAACACGTTGCTATTGTCCCTTTCCATTAGAAATCTTTCAAATTTTACTATCGCTCGCATTTAATTCTTTCGTCTATATTCTATCTCTTTTGTTCCTCTGTCTATCATTCTGTATGTTAATCACACCCATTAAGTTCCAATTTCCTTTGTCTGCCGTACAAACGGTTTAAGTTTGTGGGTTAAAATTTTTTAAAATCTCTCAGCTAGCCTTGTCATAAGATATCGAGCTTTTGCTCACCATACTCTGTCTGTGCGTCCCTTGACGAGACAAGTTGTAGAAACATCCTGACGTAATCAATCACCATGAGCTGACGTATTCACGGGATTGGGGTTACAAAGAAGCAAATAAAAATATAAAAAAAGTAACGAAACTCAAGCTCACGAACACACATAATCATGACACATTCGAGAGTTGTTCGTCAAAGGTGACACCTTCATCCACACCTACACCCTACCCTACATCCACACCTACATCCTCACCTACACCTACACCTACCCCTACATCCTCACCTACAGGCTACAAAATTCACGCACGTACACTCGCCAACATGCTGAGGTGTGTGTATCTGGAATTATACTTCTCTTTTTTTCTCTTGTATAATTTGAACAAGGTCCTGTATTTGAGTTAATCTTAAATTTTCCATTGAGTTTCCTGGAAATATTTTAATCTTTGTCGTTGTTGTTGTTGTTGTTGTTGTTGTTCTTCTTCTTCTTCTTCTTCTTTTTCTTCTTTTTCCCTCCTCCTCCTTTTCTCTCTCTCTCTCTCTCTCTCTCTCTCTCTCGGTTTTACAAGTTAGGTTTATACGGCTCCACCGCTCTTCTGTACTTGCTCCCCCCTCTCCTCTTTTCACCGGGTGCTCCTCATCATCCTCCTTCTTTCTTTTTCTATACTTTCCTTTCTCCTCTACAAATCAAAGTTCTTTTTAAGACTATACTTTTTTGAACGTGTTTTGATTTTGATTTTGTCGGTGTGTTTGATTTGTTTTGTTTATACCCTATTTCTTACGCTTTGTAGACACTTCTACTTTTTGAATCATTTTTTTTTCGAACTGTTCAGCGTTATTTTTGGCTATGAGCAGACTGACTTAACGGTGTCCCTTTACCTTGCGATTAATAAGTTCGCTCGGTGCTTATTGAGTAAATGAAATTAAATTTTTTAACTTGTCATCCCAGATTTTGCCTCACATGATTTAAAATCAATTGAATTTGACAAAGCGCTGCTGTTTTGGGTACAATGAAAGAATGTGGAGGAAATTATAGAAAAAAATGTTGCATTTTAAAGCCCCTTCATACATTTCATATAACACTTTAAGAGTTACAGTTTTTTTTTTAAAGAATCAACTGATGTCTAGCTTTTAACTTAAGAAAATTTTAAAAAATAGGCATACATTTCTTCTCAGTCTTGTTTTTGTCCACTGTGAAACAGCATAGTTGTAATTATGAAGTATTGTTTATTACATGCATATTCATAGCGCCCCATTTATTCCTAAACAAAAATAACAATCAGCTGGAATAATTATTATCGAATTGGGAATTTGAATTATTTTGCATAAGACGTTGTTCGAAGGCAAGCAAGCATCGACATACCGTTTTTATTCTATATTGTTAGCAAGTACTTTTTATTACCGAGTCTCTAGAATGTCTGAGACCAATGTTATTGTTTTATTTCCATTTCGCAGGACCCTCAAGGCTCCATGTCAATGGGTCTTCGAATGGAGGAAGTCATCTTTAACCTTGCTGATACCCACTTGTTTTTCAACGACTTGGAGGTAGGTCATGTGATACCTTCTTTTGCATCCTGTACCATTTTCCAGCGTTTTACTGCAAGCCTTTGTTGAAAGTCTCCACAGCAGAGAGAGAGAGAGAGAGAGAGAGAGAGAGAGAGAGATATTTAAAAGAGAAAGTTGGTTTTACATTATTGTACAAACTCTGCGGAGCAATGATGAGCCGTAGTCACTAAGACATTAGTTCTGATGCGCTGCAAGCAGTAAACCCATGGTGCTGCCAGCGATGCCAAATTGAAGCAAAAAGTAGACATATCCCACTTTAAAAAATCAACATTATTTTTATGAAAAGCTGAACCAATTTATTTTTTTGAAGTTTTAAATTAAGTAATTTGAAACCTGACTTGGCAGAATGTCTTCGGGGCCATTAATTTTCGTAGGGCGAAATGCGAAAAAAAGCGAGGAAATGTTGTAGTGGCAGCCCCGGGATATTGCGGTTTTGGTCTTTTCGCACGGAAGTCCTGTAGCTACTTTAAGATCGAATAGGAAAGGTATGAGGCTTTTTCTTACTTTGGAAGCTTTTTATGGAATTTTATCTTCACTACTGATTTTAATGAAGAAGCTAGGTAAACTGTTGCGGGTTATGTTCATGATTTTAAACAAGAAAAAAAAAAGAATGATACCTTACCATTATCGGCAGAGTGTTTTCCTGCGTGCCGAAATAGCGCCCCGTTGTGGGATCGTGAGTAAGAAAGTTTAACTTAGAAATGGGGAACGATTATCGGACACTGCTCAAGCTCCAATCGATAGCCAATCAAACGGCGGTCTCACCGAAGCCTGCATGTTAAAAATAAACCAATGGGCAGAATGCGTGTGCCAGAAAAATGATCCAGTGGCCCTGGTATCGGCTGCGGGTTTTCCCACAGAGCTTGGAGAATCAATGAATCTCTTCTCCTGAGCACTCAAAACATCGATACTGGGCGTTTGAAAATCTCAGTTCCTTCCCTTTATGTACTTGTTCGCTAAGATAGCGTCCTCTCTGTCTTTTTTCTAATGCCGGTCCTTCATTTCTCCATGTTTACTTCATTCACCGTAAATTTATGCTTTGGATTTAAGATTTGAAAATGCTCTCTCTGTGTTTTTGCCTCTGTCTGTCTCTGCCCTCTCCCCCCCCCCTCTCTCTCGCCATGCTCCCTCCTAAACTCCCATATTTACCCTCCCCGACCTCTCGCGTTCGGCATCTAGGAAGGCTACCAGAGTGTTTACCCCTTCCTGTCCCGGCTAAGCCCCTATTTGACAACCCGTTCGTGGCAAGAGCCTTCTAGTGGAAGGATTACATTCTCCAGAAGTTGCTTTACTTGATGGGGACGATAAGAAAACAGTAGCCGCTGCTATGCTATGCTTCCCGTATCAGCTCCTTACAGAATACAGAATAAAGAATTCTTTATAAATTCCACATGGGGAAATAAAAAATGACAGGCTCCGTTCAAACCTCGCTCCTCTAATTGTAGAATGCATGTGAAAACACAGCCTGTTGACCAGCGACCTTAAGCACGATGTAAGCTCATAAAGTGACGCAGGTCTTCTTTTCCAGTCGCCCTCCGTTTTGTTGCCATACTGCTCACGTCCATCTTGTTGTCCTTACCGACCTCGCTCACTGAAGAGCGAAAAGTCCCTTCCACGCTCCATTCGCTCTCTGTCCCACTATCTTCATTATAATAGACGGCGACCCTAGCGCCAAATTTTGCATTGACAATGTGAAAGCTCTTCCTATCTAACCTCACAGCCTAAGCTTTTTAGGAATGGAGATAGGAACTCGGTAAAGAAAGAGATCCCTGAGGAAGGCGTATTGCGACCGATGTATTAATGACCAACACAGTTTGAAAATAAACCTGCTGTACTTTGGGCCATTTGGTACTTTTCACTGTCGGTCGTGCAGCTTTATACCGGCTAACTCTCATAATTTCTTGATAGTTCGAACTCAGAGCTTAAAAGATTCAAACACACACTTAAAGCTTTACAGACACGACTACCACCAACACCCAATAAATGGCAGCACCAGCCGTTTACATTGGAGGCCGCCTGCATAGTCCCTGTTGTTGACACTCTAATTGACTCTGTCTGGGCTGACGGAACAGCGTGCTCGTGTGTGTGTGTCCTTACATTTTGTTAACACTGACCCCGCCTGCCCAGTCGTGGCTGAATGAGTAAATATCCACATCTTGTGTGCTAGTTAAGAAATTAACGATCTGGTTATCTTTCATTCTATTCTCAAATCATTTTCATCTCGTTTAGCTGAACGATACTAATTTAGCTTCCGGGAATTCTTGTATTTTATTTGGCGTAGTTAGTCAAGCCCAAAAATTTTCCATTAATGCCGACTTGTTTAGTTTTAAAAAACTACTAAGGCCAGCTAAGACTATTTAGGCATAAACTTTTCTATGAATCAATCTCCAAGTTAAATAGATTTACAACCAAGTCATTCCACACCCGCGTGCTAGGTCTTTAAATTTTTTAAAAGAGTTTTTCATTAGCTTTGTCATGTACGAACCTTAGTAATTAGTTTCCCGTTTTGAGTTAGCTCATACCGACAGGCGGACAGCTGCTAGTGCTTGTGATGCTAGCCGCTCACTATTCTTACTTTGGTTTGCCTCTCTGTCTTGGGGATGGCTTATCTTTACTCCTTGTCCCTGGACCTCGGGTACGGTTCTTCTTTCGCGAACACCGCCGACCATGTTTGCTCAAGGAGACTTAATAAGTCGGGGGCCATGGCAAGTCATGGCCGCTGCCCGGACCTAGGGGAAACTGGCCGTCTCTGTCAGTCTGGTCGCTCTCCCCTGGTGCCGTCTCCCTGGCGGGCCTGGGCAAACAACATCATTACCAGCTACATTAGCAGCATTAAGGTGGCGGCCACAGCAGTAGCAGCAAAGACAACATGGAAACGGGTGGAGGGATGATAGAAGCTGAGAAAGATGGAAAAGCAAATGGTA
>BMAT01012117.1:9539-23460 GCA_019649035.1 Elysia marginata | reverse complement strand
GAGAGAGAGAGAGGAGGGTTGTAATATGGAGAAAGACAGACAGGGAGATGTGATGGTGGTGTTGATTGCGGGAGGTGTGTATCAGATAGTGGTGGTCAGCTTCCTTAAGAAAAATCAGTTTATTCAAGTGTTCGTTACGTAATACAAGTATGTCCCCATCTTATTTTTCCTCGATTTAATCTGGTTTTCAGCGTATAAACATTTTGTGTGCGGCAGGTAAAAGGAGGTGTAACTGTTTTAATGTTCTTTGCATTTGAAAACAGAAACAAAATTTTGAGCCAACCTAATGTTCTCCTTAATTATCCCCCTGTAGTATTTGATAGTTTTCAATATCAGAAAGATACGGATGTTAGATTTTTCTCTCAAACTGTTCCCCACAAGTTGATCCAAATCTAAGACTGTATTGTTTGTATAGTTCAGTTTCTTAAAAGATTTTACACCAGGAGTCTTCAGTACTAAAAAAAATGTTTCTTGACAAAAAAGATACCCTTTCAGCTCTTCTTGTGAATGATTTAGGTCTCACTTAAACCCATTTTTGAACTTTTGTTTTCAAATCTCTGTAAATGACATAGGTCCAATTAAACTTACGTTTGAACTCAAGTCCCTGTAAATGACATTGTTCTCATTAAAACATAACTTTGGAACTCTTCTTTACAAATTCCTGTAACTGACAAAAGTTTCACTAAAACTCAACTTTTAAACTCAAGTCCTTTGCAAATAACATAGGTCTCATTTTTATATCAGTTACCACCACTCAACAGTCAAACGTCTTTTCTTTCTTTTTCTCGCACAGGAGTGTGATCAAGTGCATATAGACGATGTGTCTTCAGATGATAACGGTCAAGATCTCAGGTGAGTACGTTTTCCATAGATGAGAGAACCTGAAGCGTCCTAATTTCAGTATATTGTATGTCTTCCTCTTGAGTTGCAAATTTAATTTACAGTGTTTTTTAATCATTATTAACGTCTTTAACAATATTCTACAGATCATCTTTTGGTCTCCTTATCTATCTACCTACTTACCTGCTTATCTGCCTTCCAATCAACCAGTTTATCTACTATTTATGTGAAAACCTACATGGTTTGTCAGTCTGCAACTTTAAAAGTTTCACACAATCTTCACTTACTTTACTTCAAGGCCATTTTTCTTCATTATGCTTGCTACACCTCGCCCCCCCCCCCACCTCCTTTTCCTCTTTATTTTAACCTCTCCTGCCAACTCCTACTAACCAAGCTACAACTGTTATCAGAATTTTACATCTAGCACACAGATTGTGTAGCGCTTGCCATACATACAATAAAAATTGGTTTGCTGATTGCCATCCAGTGTTGTGGATGTAGAACTAGGAGGGCAGAGAAGCGCCACTGAAACAAGATAATCCCAGAAGGGCTGCCCGGTTGAATACCGCCCGTGGCCTATTGGCATGCCGGCCATCTTTGCTCCGGATCTCAAGTAGTTGATGCATTATGGGAAGCGCGGGAAGACTAGTCGGTTGATGGAGAGCATCTGATAAAGACCCCTCCCTCCCGTTGGAGGATAAATATTGTTGGTTCTTTGTGTCTCGGTGGGCGAGGGTAATGATTTAATGAAGGAGATTTTTTGTTGGGAAAATGATTGTGTAGCTCAGGTATGTAAAGTGTGTCGCCTGTGACAAAAAGAAATGAGAAAATTAATTCAACCACGTACGATATTGCCATTCATTCATTGCAATGACGACGCTGGATATGGCGGGGCCGTACTAACACCAACGCAGCAGTTGTAGTAGGAGCAGGAGCAGCAGCAGTAGTAGTAGTAGTATTAGTGGTGGTGGTGGTGGTAGTAGTAGTAGTAGTAGTAGTAGTAATAGTAGTAGTAGTAGTAGTAGTGGTAGTAGTAGTAGTAGTAGTATTAAGTAGTAGTAGTAGTAGTAGTAGTAGTAGTAGTAGTAGTAGTAGTAGTAGTAGTAATAGTAGTAGTAGTAGTAGTAGTAGTAGTAGTAGTAGTAGTAGTAGTAGTAGTAGTAGTATTGGTGGTGGTAGTAACAGCAGCAGCAGTTATTATTGTTGTCGTTGTAGTCAACGCGATAGAAGCAGCAGTAGTAGTCGTTGAAACTCATCATGGTTGTCGCTTTTTTGTTGTTGCTTTCTACAACAACTCAGTAGTTATGTTGACGTTGAAATTTTGTCCATTGAACAGCATAATATGCAATGGCAAAGATTTTTTTTGTGATGACGCTGTCAATTTGCGATCGAGCCCTTATAGAAATAACCACCACTCGGCACCAAAAAGGAACTGTCCCACAAGGAATTTAAAACTCATGGGTTGAAAATATTGATTTTTTGCGGGCATTCTAGCAGCTACAGTTAGTAAAATATGATATTGCTTGAGATGAACTTAATGGGGTTGAAAACCATATATAGTTTAAAAAAATTTAAAGTACACTCTATGTTTCATAAAACCTGTATCATTTCAATAAGCTTCACATTCATTTCATTACGGTTACATACAAGTTTACACGTCAAGTTGACCAAGTCATCAAAGTTCTCGTCTTTCGTTTTTTTTTACGGGCATGGCTCTTTTTTTTTAGAAAACCCGAGTCTCCGTACATGTGTCTACTACGTTATTAATGTCAGAAGTTTTAATCTCCTATAGGCATACGTGTAGTGTATGATTAGCGTGAGCAATAGAATGCAGTTAAATGCAATGCACCGAGGTGAACCGAGTAAATTTGCCCTGCAGTTCCCGTAATTACCGCCAGTTTATTTCTGCCGACTTATTAGCCGGATGGGTTGGCACTTGTTAAAGAGTCAGGATAATTTTCTTCATTACCCGAACATGGCAAAGTTAAGAGTATTAATGCTCTGGCATTATATGTGTGCACTATACTGTTGTGTTTGTGGGTGGAAGGGGAGAAGAGGAAGCAGTTTTGACACTGTGAAAAGGGAAACAAATGAGAGCTAAGCAGCAGGTGTTTTCTTCCGTTTAACTTGAACTGTAATAATCTAGTACTTGTAGTAGGAAATTTTATTCAAGATGAGGAAAACGATTGAATGCTACTCAAGTGGCGAGGGCGGTTATGAGTGTCACAGAGATTAATTTGATCGACGAATAAAGCAGGTTCATCGTGGCTGATGTTCTGCACATTGCGCTCACAAATAGCGTAAGAAGTCAAAAACTCAATCCATGACTTTTAGTTCCATGCATGCACATAATCTACTGAATTGCATTCCGGTAATCTTGGAACGACTAATGCTAGCTGTTTAATTATATATTGCAAGAGAACTAGGTTATTATAGAATTTTTTTTAAAATAGGGGCAAGTGACATATCCCTCTCTCTTTCTCTCTCTCTCCCTCTCTCTTTCTCTCTCTCTCTCTCTCTCTTAAAAAAAAGCTACAGTTGGAAACCAAAGTATAAAATAATAATACAAATAAAAAAAGCAACTCTGGCCCATGAGCCCTTGATAACAGAAGACTAGCATTACAAGTCTCTATAATTATAGCTTCTCAGCTTTATAGGTCTCTATATTTGTTATTCTCCTAAAATAAAAAAAAACCCACTCTCTGTTTCTCTAGCAACTACAACTTTGCTACGGACGGGTTCCACGCGGCCGCCAACAACGCCAATCTTTGCCTGGCCACTGGAGTTCGCGGCGGGGTGGACTGGATGCGAAAGCTGGCCTTCCGCTATCGGCGCATGAAGGAGATCTACAACAGCTACCGCAGCAATGTCGGAGGTGAGGCTTGAGACACTCTTCTTAGAACTGGTTAATTCTGAAGACGCCAAACAGCCGAAAATACAGAACCGACTGGAAGGATGGGTCCGTACGGGGCATAGTTTTTACATACAATAGAGGAGACTGCTCAAATCCAGGATGACCAACAAAGTAGGCTTGCTGTATTTTATTAATGAGAGATTGAAAGATTTTAAAGGTATGAAATAAGCAGTGGATAGACGTAGGCTTTCTAGTGGAAATGCCTGAAATGTCTGCCCTTGGTATGATTCGAACCTTCGACTTATAGATATATTTTATGAATGAGAGGCCGGTCAGTTCAAAATCTTTTGATATAACAATGTTATATTGACAGGGATCTGGTTTCTGCTGAGGTATGGGTTTGAACTGCATTTGTACTGGCTGTTACCTCGGCCAAATACATTTACACCCCCCCCAACACAAAAATAGTAATAATAATAATAATAATAATAATAATAATAATAATAATAATAATAATAATAATGATAAGAATCGAAATTGGTTTCTCAATCAATCTTTGTTTTGTGAGACCATGATTGCCTTGCATTCTATCGCTTGCTGAAAACAATATCGATGTCATTATTTTATGTATAAATCAAGCAGGTTTTCTAGTACTGAAGGGGAAGAATGTAAGAGATCTTGTGCAGTGGCAGTTTTCAGTAGCAGTCATGAATTATACTCCTCGTGCACTGAAATGTTGGCTGGTGGGTTTTATTTTTTGTTACAGGAGCCAACGACAACAACAAAAATAAAATAAAATAAATGAGATTTGAAACAACACAGCTTCTTTTTTTAAAGAATAAAATACCTTTAGTGTTTAGTATTATAATAACCTGAAAAAAGTAGTTTTGCCAACCTTAGTTTCACCTCATGTGTTGTTTTTTCCATGTGGTCTCTGTTCAGGGTTATTGGGCTCCCCGAAACGTGAGCAGTGGATGCAGCTGAGGCACGAGATTGAGACGCTCACGGACTCGTGGCTCACGCTTGCTCTCAAGTCTCTACAGATCATCAGCTCAAGGTAAACCATGATAAAATCCGGTCATCCCCCTATCTTTTGCACACGAATTTAAAGAACAAATTCAGTTAGCGATAGTGATATAGCGATTATTTCTTGCAACAAGCTCAACTGAGTCAGATGTGGTTTAATGGCCATTCAAGACTTTGGCAATACACGCTTTTGTCTGAGCTTCAAACCTGTTTTTTCCAACAAATTGCATGAAATCATCTGAATTTTGTGGCTGCTGTCGATTTGAAATGTAAAAAAATTTTTTTTTAAAATTAGAGGAAAAATGTTACTTGTACAAGATTTTTTTTACATGTTAAACCTTTTCAGACAGTCTGCTTGTTTAGAGTTGCCTTGAGACGTAATTATATCAAAGTTAGTTAAGTATGTGTCCAGAGTGAAGGTGTGGAAAAGGGGGGGGGGGGCGCAGATTGAGCGATGAGTTTGACATCAAGAGCCACCTGAAAGTTACATATATCTCTAATGGTGGACGAATGCTTTGTGTGGTGATCAAGTTTATCGTCCTACTAGACTTTGCCAACGCGAGCAATGAAAGTTTCTATTAACTAAGGTGGTTTGCAAGGCTTTGTTATTAAATTCAAGCCACAAGCTGACTACAGTGTGGTTTCCAATTTTAGAAATGATTTCATCCTACAAAGCCAAGGCAAGTAACTGTTGTGAGTGAACAAGTCAAGAGACCAAGCTTTCTGGTTAAACGTGCCTGACACAAAGAGAACAGGAAACAGTTTGCGCAAGGCCTTTTATAGAGAGGGGAAGAAAGAGAGAGTGAGAGAGATGGAGAGATAGAGATAGACAGAGAGATGGAGAGATAGAGATAGAGAGAGACAGAGAGAGAGAGAGTCAGTCCCACAGATAAATTCAGTACTTTAACATCTACACTTTGTTCAAGGATTTATTTTTTTTAAAATGTATTCGAACGTCGTAATTCATTTTACAAATTCCTGTAAGTCCTTTTAGATATAAGAGGGGACTTAATCTTCTTGCTTGCTATTATTTCGCCCCATTTTTAACCATTTCTACCTACAACCTTCTTTATAAACCAGATCTAATTGTGTAAACGTCCTGGTGACCACAACACAGCTTGTGCCTGCTCTGGCCAAAGTTCTACTATATGGCCTGGGTGGTGTCTTTAACATTGAAAACATCTATAGTGCCACTAAGATAGGTCAGTGAGAACACTTGTCTAGACTAATTACTTAGAGAAAATATCTACAGTGCCACTAAGATAGGTCAGTAAAAACACGTTTTTCTTCTTATTATCTAGCGACATTATCTACAGTGCCACTAAGATAGGTCAGTGAAACACGTTTTTCTTCTCATTATCTAGCGACATTATCTACTGTGCCACTAAGAAAGGTCAGTAAAAACTTATTGATTTCAGTGTCTGTAAAGCAAGGAACATTGTTAAAATTGAAGAAAACCTCTAGAGGTTCTTATAAAAAGAATACAATTCACTTTGAAATGGAAGTTTTAAGAATAATTTTACTTTCATTTTGCGCAAAAACTTGCATGACGATTTAGTACAATTCTGGTTGGTGGAAACTGGTACTCAATTACGTTATTGCATTATCTAAAAAAATGAAGAAAACTGTTACATTGTATAACGTTCATGAACTTAAGTGAAATGAAATACCAAAGAATGTTCACATTATTTATAGTACTGTAGTGTTATTGTTTTTTAAAAAAAAAACATAATTTGTCTGGCAAGGTTTCATAAATAAATTTTCATGTAAGACCCTGACTGAGTCTCTCTTATCTATTCCTCGAAACCACAGGCAAAGAAAGCTGTTTTGAGCGCATTGTGTCTCGCTTTGGTCGCAAGTGTACATATGTTGTTGTTGGTGATGGCAGAGACGAGGAGTCTGCCTCAAAACAAGTAAGAAGATCCCAGTAATTTATCTTGTTCTACAACAGAACTTTGGTGGTCGCAAGATATCTTTTCTCTGTGATATGAAGGTTTTTTCCTCCAATTGTTTTCGTTTTTTTAAACTCATTTATATTAAAAGTTTTATAACCTTGAAATGCCCATTTATCGGATCGAGAGGTCCTAGGATCAAGTCCTGCTTTGGCAGGTCTACGTTTAGTTCTTGAGAAAGGCCATCCACACACATTTCTTCACCTCACTCATGTGTTAAAGGAGTACCCGACTAGGGGCAGTGAAAGGTATTGTAAGGTTGCTAGAGTTATGCGTTTAATTTGCTGCTACTTTTGGAGTTCAGAGCGTAATTTGGTTGGTTTTGGCCTGTAAGGGAACCCATGTAAAGAAAGCGCTTAGGGCGATTTGGTGGTTTATGTACAATGTAAATGCTCCTCATTTTTTGTAGTAGTAGTGTTGGTGGATCATCATTTATAACTTGCCCAATCCCAAATTAACGTTAAAGCTTTAGGTGCATGCAGTCATAAAGTGCAGCATAATATAATAATTTACGGCTATAAAGTTTGATTGTTCAAACAGCACACCTAAACAACAACCAGGAAGTTGAGCAATAAAAGGGCAGTATCTTCAGGGTAAGCTTTTGGAAAAAATTGCACCTTGAATGTTCCTTGCAAAATAATGTACAGAGAATAAAATTTACTTTTAAAATTATAGCATTTCAGACAAACGAGAAGAAAAAGAAGAAGAAGAAGAAGAAGAAGAAGAAGAAGAAGAAGAAGAAGAAGAAGAAGAAGAAGAGGAGGAGGAGGAGGAGGAAATAGCATTTTATAAGATAATTATGGTTTTTTTTTTAAAAACCTTTTAAACATTTTCCTTATTGTTATTTCTCCTCAGATGAACTGGCCTTTCTGGCGAATTTCCAATCATTCCGACCTGGCAGCACTGCACCACGCCCTTGACCTGGGATACCTCTAGAAGCCAATGTTAACTTCCAACCTTTGACTTACTTTCTTTTTCATCTCCTGAGCCATGCTACATCCCTGGCATCTTTGCTTTACAGTTTCGTGAGATCCACTCTGGAACCTGTGGTTTATATCTGCATATGGCATGGGCTGTCACTACTGCTGCAAGAGGCGTGTGTGTTTGTGTGTGAAAATATTGCCCCAATGCAGCACTCTGCTTGCCCATGCAGTATATTCTGGATAATGATTTCGACATACACAGACGTTTTCAAACTCTCGAAAATCCTCTGTAAACCTTGACTTTTTCTAAGAGATCTCAGCATTTGGAGGATTTGACTGTATACTATGGCAACAAGATGTGAAGATGGCTACTTTTATTGTTTTGGTAAAGCGTGGCAACATGAGGAACTGAGATAATTATTTTTTTTTTCCGATGAGGAGACAGCTTTGTGGAAGTTGGTTTGTCTACCCAGGCAATTTTTACATTTTTATTTTCTGAAAAATTCATCTCCGACAGTTTTTTAAAAATTCCTTTTAAAGTGAATGACTACGTGTGCACAAATCCAGTTGGATCATTTCTTTGGCTGTAAAAAGGTGAGTACATTTCTTGCTGAGACAGTTTGTGATATCAAACACTGCCGTGTGGATCTCAATAATACCCCCTATGGCAGTTTAAGGTTAGTTGCATAATGCAACAAAAACAAAACTTTTATTGCCCATGCTCTTTTGAGTGAAAGATGTTCCAAAATTGTGGCTTCTGTTCTTGTGCAAACTTTTCAAGTGCTGCAAGTGATGCTGAAGACATGCAAGTTTTCTAAGAGGATATTGTATTGATAAGGATCTATGAGAAGGTCACTAGAAGAGAACTACTGTTGAGCTGAGCTTTGTTCAATGATCACTGAGTTCTACAAAGGTTTGAAACAATAAAGGACTTCTTGCTCCTGTGGCAAGAATGATTGTGAATAAACTTGAGACCCATGGACACAACTTTTTCAGCAAAAAATTTTTTTTTACATATATTATATGATTCTCTGTGACTGAATTTGGCTTCAATAATTATCAAGAGGCATACGTATTCCTTGAGTTTTTAAGGGGCATAAGTTTTATTTTCTTTTACTTTTTTCCCCAAACTCTTTGAAACCACCTAGATGATTTTCCTTATGTTTAAATATATTTTTTCTTATGATTGCTCACCGTCCTGGTTTATGGACGGGATGATGTAAACTTCAAAGAAGGATGCAAGCATATTACTCTTTACTGGGTCAGCAACATATCTCTATATTTTCATTATTGACTCCTGAATGATGTGGTTATAGGATGCTAGTTAAAAATAGACATATCTTTAAACACACACACAAAAAAAATCCCTTTCATTTTTTTCTTATTTTTGCGAGCTTTAATAATCTTGAAAGTTCATGTTCATGGAATAGGAAAAGTACATTTTTAGGTTTATTTCAACTAGGAGTTATCATTATTCTCCATAAACTGTTAGGTGCAGTCTAAAATTTTAAGAACTGAATGCAAGAAGTTTATCAAGTACATGAAGGTGTTAGGGCCTTCTGTTTGCAGTGAAGAATGTCTTCGCGGGTTCCTCCAAATTCTGGTTGGGACATTGCATTCAGATACTTTGAGATATGGCTGTGTACCAACACAGAAAACTTATTAACTATACTTTGTTTTGTCAACGATTGTTTAAGTTTTTTTAACACTGTGGCAAATATTGGAGATAAAAAGACTAGAACACAACTCTCCAAACTAGCTTCAGCTACCAGAGTTTGTGTTTGTATATAAAGATTGTGATGATTAAATCTAACGTTATAAGTTTGATCTCTCGTAGAAAGTGCTGTATTCTGTACACACCCTTTTGAATTCTTGATGAATGGGATGAACTGTTTCTTGAGTGTTATGTCTTTTGTGAGTGTGTTTGGTGGAAGTTTTTTTTTTCTCCTTTAGTTTGTTTGAAAATTGTTGTGGGTTTGGAAAATATAGTGACTTGTTTTGAACCCATTTCCCAATGCCGGACATCTCAGTGAAAGCTGAGATCACCTTCTACTACACAGGTTATATTATCGTACTGTCATGTCCTATCATTCCATCAAGCTATACAACGGTGTCATACTTTATGTTTAACTATACATTAATAAGAATTTGTACCATCTCTGCTCATTTTATTATTGGTTTTTTTTGTGTAAAATTTTACAATATATTCTCTCTGAGAGAGATTTTTTAACAGAGTTTGAAAATGGAGCAAATACAATGATACCATGGTATAAACATAATGCCATTGAGCTGTTTATTTGCTACAGCAAGATGCAACCTCTCAATGGCCTTTATGATGGGATATGGTACTTCAGAATTTAATGGGTTAACAGCACACCCACATGATAAAAAGAAAAAAAAAGCACCAAAACAGCAGACTAATTTTGAACATTGAAAATGAAGATTCACATGAGAGATATGCATGCTTGATTTTAACCATCTTTATGAACACACAGATGCCAAGCTTTTACTGTTGGTATACATTGAAATAAGTTTGATTAGGCTGTGGGTAACAGTTGATGAAGATAAGAGTGGGTGGTACACCTGTTGCTAGCCATTGAGTTGTTTGCCTCTTGAAGTCCAAATGGCTTGAAATTGATTAGCATGGTATTGTGACAGATCAGGTAACACTCACTCTGTCTGCTACATAACACTGTGCTTTCAATGCTTGGGAGTTTAACTAATTTTGTGCTTGGTGGGGATTGTGGTGGGGCACAGATCTAATCAGCATAGATTACATCATGTTTAAGTGTGGTGAAATTGAGGGGCAAAAAGAAATGTGAACAGAGAGGCACAGACATACACACGCAGTGACAGACCCTCACTCACTTATTTTGTATTGAGTTACTGTATTTTAATTTGAAAATTGTATGCCCAAACTGTAATGTAGGAGGTAGGTCTATAGAATTTTTATTACAGCAGGTGGTTGGGAATATGGTTCATATGAGCAATGAACTAGTTGCAATATTTTCCATCATTCAGATATTGATTTATTTTGGTCATAAAAAATGATGAAGTTTGTGGTAAGACTTTGACAGGGACTTAGGACATTTCAAACTAAATAGAGCTAGGACTCCAGACAGTTGGTGTTTTTTATGATAATTTGATAGGAAAATCCATTAAACAAATCTTTGAATTTTATAATCTTTTATCAATGTCACTGGCTACACAGACATGTCTTCAAAACTTAGATGAGTCAGTTTTGAGTACGCCTGCTTTTGAGAAAATAGCCGCCTTCTTTTGTTCCCAATTTTTGTTTTGTTTTGTAACCCTAGATTTTGCCACAATTTAGATTTCCATAGCGTCTTATAAATTGTATGCAAGAAAATATTTAACTCTCGAAAAACTGGACCGAATTTTGCTCTCAGAGTACTATCTATACTCAGCTTTACTTAATTTTGATACAATCATGTAGATTTATCTTTGAGTCTTTGTAAAGGCGGAACAAGTTTTGATCGTCAAGCTAATTCGCAGCGTTAATAAGAAAGATATACAATGTACACGTCTTGTCTTTTTGTGTAGAAAGAGGACAAGTAGAATTACACATTTCCAAGTGAATAATGCACATTTGATTTATCTTCATTCATAAATGTTCGAGAAAAAATTGGCTTGACGAAGATTAAATTATTGAGTTGAATGAATTAAAAAGCTTTACTTAACTCTGGAGTAGATAGCTTGAGAACGCTTGGCCCAAGAGGCCTGATTTAGTAAAAAAATTTTTTTTTTTAATTGATGAATTTTTTTTAACACAGCATATCACGCTTGTGGTCCTTTTGAAAACATTTTGCCTCCTTTAAAATTATAAAAGAAAAAACAAATACAATGTAGCACTGGTTGCATGCAGCTTTTAAACACATGTGTGATTTTAAGTTTGTCATTTTTTTTTGCTTTTCCTGTAATAAAAAAGCCATTTTCTCAAGGGTAGGCCCACTCAAAAAATGATAACTCCAAGTTTTTGTCTTGATCCTAATATGGATTGTTTTCTGGATTTCTATCTTAGGTTAAAGTATTACATGGACCGTAGGTATAAAGGGATTTTGAGTGAATGTGGTGCTGCTCGCACTGAAAATACAGTTGTGTTAGAAAAAAGGCTTGAAAATGAAAGTTTAAATTCTTGAATAAATAGAAAAAGAATTTGATGCGCTAAAAAAACAAGAGTGTCTTACTCTTAGGCCTATTAGAAGTATTTATTTCTTTGAATTGCAGGCAATGTGTGCTAAGTAGTTGTAAGAATATGGATAGCTTTCTTACAAAATGTGTCAACATGTGCAGTTTTTGACGTTTTGAGATGTATACACATACATCTATAGACCTTGTACCAAAGTTCCTTAAGAGGTCTTGGAAACAGTGAAAAAAATTATTTCAATATCTTGATTAAGATTTGAGTTTTTGCATTTTGGAGGTTGGTGATCAGTTTCACCTCATTTCAAGAAACTTAAAAAAAAAATAATGTCTTACTACATCCAGCACCTATTCCTGTAGTTGATTATCTCACTGCTAACCACAACTCGTAACTGTTTTATGGTCATATAAGAAAACAAAAACATCATGAAATTTCGACCTAAGCTAAAAAATAAAGAAAGAGTTGTAGCAAAAACTTTAGGCCTTTGTTAGAAAATGTAAGTCATCCTAATCTAAATATCAGTGCAAGTGGACAGGTGATTTTGTAAGAAAGCTACACGTTAATTTTTTTTTGTTATTTCAATGATCCTTTTAATTTGTGTTATAGTGTTTAACAATTCGTAAATACAAATGATTTTATATGTTTTTTGTTTTTATTTTCACAAAAATCAGATTTTATTCCACCCACTAAATAATTTTCCCCACTGTTTGTGTATACCAATTTATGCTTAGATGCGTTAAGCATTTAAAATATGTTCGTCTTACACATAAGAGGCTCTTTTTTAACCTTATGGTGGTATGTCCATATGTGCTTCTATGCTAGATATTAAAATTTTTTTTAATAACTGACGTTGCAATGTGAAATAGAATTAAAAATATTTAGGATAAAAAAACGAAAGTAAACTTAACCTAGAAGTGGTGGGCCCCTTAAGTTATTATAATAATTCCATCCTGCATAGGTTAAAGCCCGATTTAAGTTTCCAGACTGGTTTAAAAAAAATGAAAGCCACAACAGGGTTTTTATCTATAATAATATGTATAGACATGCAAAAATCCAAGTCAAAATAAGATTTCTTTATAATATAAAGAATATTATTATTGTTGTCATTGTTGTTGCTGTAATTACTAAATGTTAGTTATGAGTTTTTTTTCTTCTTTGTAGATGATTGAAAGTTGAAAATATTTGAAGTTTATGTATTGTAGATTTCTTATAAAGAGATTGAAGATTTATAAAAGTTTTATTGAAAAGATCACGATGTTGTATAGAAACCATTGATTTTTGTTGCTATCTCTATTGAATCCTATTGTGTAATGTATATTTGCTGAGTATGAGGCAGAATAAAAGCAGGGAAGAGATACAGAGTTGTGTTCTAATGTGTCTTTATTATATTGTCCTCCCTGTATTAATATTATTTTTTTTTCTAAATCTCGGTTTAGGGTTATTATCCAAGGTTTCACGCATCTTTAGTTAGACATAACATTTGATCACCGGCTATATTTTATTTTATCTTAACAGAACAGAAAGTGGAAATCAAATTTGAAATGGAAATTAGGTTAATTAAGCTTAATTCAATAAATTGCACTATTTGTGTTTTCATAATAAGGATCAAAGTCATCAATGATCAAAAGAAAAAGAAGAAGAAGAAGAAGAAGAAGAAGAAGAAGAAGAAGAGGCAGAAATAAATCTGATAGAGAGTTACACAATTTGATGTATTGAAATAAATAATTAAATAAAAAGTTACTGGTATGCCACAGAATTGGTAAAACGGTTCTTGCGCTTTTAATAGAGCTATAATATTAATGTACTGTTTGCAACTTCGTCTACAGATAAATCTAATTCTGTTTAGCAACTTAGTCTACAGCTAAATCAAATTCTGTTTGGCAGCTTTGCGTAATCGTTAAATTTTAAAATGCCGTTTTGCCTTTTGCCAGTCTGAAGTTGAAAAAATAACAACTACGAAAGAAAACACGTATGGTAAAAGAAAAGAATCTGTTTAACTTACACTCTTAATTTTGTTCGTTTCGTCTTGAATTAAAGTCATCGGATAAGGCGGTGCTTGGAAAGAGTAAAGGTTTGTCTTAGCTCTTTTCCCTATGTCTGCCTGTGTATGCCTCTGTTTTTGACTGCTTGTTTATGGCTTTGTATATATCTACACAAAACAGAT
>BMAT01012115.1:65409-82982 GCA_019649035.1 Elysia marginata | reverse complement strand
CGACCTGGCAATCCGACCTACGCTTCGCCAGCCTAGCGTAGTTGTGACTGATAGTATTCTACCACCACCTGTCTGCTTGACTGACTTGATTCAAGTCGGGGCTGGGCGAGATCCCCACAGGTTGTCGTCGACGCCACCACCTGGAAATACATGTAGATCTAGATCCAGTATTGCACCTACCTCTCTAACAGTCGGACCTGTTACAACCGTCGCGCGTGTTAATCATCTAAGCTTACCGATTACATTAAGTACGCCGAGTCAACGTAATAAATTGTAGTAGATATTAGATCTGCCTGGAGGTTGGTTGTCAACGCAGTGTAGTAGCGTCGTGTTACATAACTATTCCATTGCATTGGAAAGTTAAATTATGATTTCTAGATTAGCTATTTGTTTTCCGTATCGCTCGCTGGCTATTATAGGTTTAACCGTTATCTTTATTTTGTGGTATTTGTTGCAATGATAAGTGGTGTTAATTCTTGGTGACAATAAATTTGCTTCTTGAAATTCAATTTCAAGAGGGTTTTTTTCAGGCGTGTGTGTATGTTTTTTTTTTTAGTTGATCTAGATCTAGTGTTTAACTGAACAAAGCACGCTTCAAAGTGAAACGCTGGATGTATACAAGGATGAGTTATGACTATCTGTCGTACGTGAACAGAGTATATTATGGTGAATGATGTTTGATCATTCCATGTCCTGTGTGAATTATTACGTGACGGCAGTATTACCTTGTTTTAAGACTGTGCAGTAGTTGTATGTGGTACATGTATATTTAGTTAGGGTTGTTTGAGAGACCGTGAATAAAGTAGTTTCTACTGTGGGATAACAATCGCTCCTTGCTATGTCTTGCGCCGGATCCATGCCAAGTCAAGTTGCTGCAGTTACCGTGACATTGTTCCAGAAAGTCAGTCCAACCTTGTGACAATAAGCAGACATAAATAAAGCCTGTCATTTGAAAAAGGCTTCTGTTGCTGAATAATGTATTGTGACCTCAGTGATTTTTTTTTTCATATACCTATCTGCTTCTATGTCATTGTTTTCAAGAAACGCATAGCCCCTGCGAAACTGTGCGCAACTTCATTCAGTGCCTGCAGCTAAGGAAAACGGTCTCGCAATACTTATGATTCCTTTTCGGTGACTTATTTTCCGTATCCACATTAATTTTATTGGTATTATCAACTTATCGTTTGTGGTTGCTATTTTCGTCACGTACTTAAAGAAAAACACGCTTTTCTTTTGCCAGTCAGAGCGCAGCAGTCGAAATCCGCATTTCTGATAGGTGTGTGTGTGTATTTATTGGGAGCAAACTAACCTAACCTAGTTCCCCATAGATAATATTTGTAACGTTAACCCAGGTCTAATCATTTCTAGGTTCCCTTCACATTGGTCATGCGAACAACAATGCCAAAACTGCCGCGAACGATAACTGTGTTTATCAACTAAAAGTGCATACCAATCTGCATCCCCTTCCTCCCCCCTTTTTCCCTGCACGATACAGTCATTCTTACTGAACTCTCTACATATACTTGTTTGTCAGTGAACTTTGATGATGTACTAAGCCACCTTCTTTTTACACAGCGTATATTTTCCTACAGTGAAACGAGTATTAAAAAAAAACAAACCAGCAAACAACCGTATCGTAAAACTAGTAAAGGTACCGCCTTTGCTGTAATAATATCTTCAGCTGTATAGTATAGCTTCTCTTATTCATTCACCCCTCCTCCTTACCGGCTCTGTGGCCTAGCGGTAAAGATTCTCGCTCAGAGATCGGGAGGTACGGGTTCGATCCCCGGCCGAGTCAAGCCAAGGACTTTAAATTGGTATTAGCAGCTAATCCGCCCGGTGTCTGGCATTATGGATTTAGTGCACAGAAATCTTTTTAGATTTCTGTGATTTAGTGCTAAGTCTGGTCGGCCCAGTGTCAGGATAATGTGACTGGGTGTGGTGTATGCATCGCTCCGTACATCACAGTGTGGCAGAGCGCTTTCAATTGCCCCAAGCGCCGTCTCTGATATAACCTTAAAGTTGAAAAGAGACGTTAAAATTTCAAACAACCAAATCACCCCTCCTCTCTCTCCTGGGTACGTCTCATCAACAAACTGACCCCCAGTTTTTAATATATAGCTTTATTGGGTAGAAGGGCCTTAATTCTTGAGAACAGGAAACAACGATTTGATAATCCCGTTACCCGTACTTGTGGTTGAAAAATAGTTTTATGGTGATTTGTTTTACTTTAATTGTTATTACAATTATTATTATCATTATTATTATTATTATTATTATTATTATGATTATTATTATTATCATCACAATAGTAGAATCATTGTCGTCATCATCACTAGCATCATCATCACCACCACCAGCATCATCTTCATCCACGTTTTGCAATTACTGTGACCTTGATGACACCTGTAATTTATCATCGAAGTTATTGATGTTTTGGGGTCCCGTGGGTTGTTTTACTAGATGTTTTTTAAACGAAAATACTTATATGTAGAAACACGCATTTTACCACATATATAGCATTGTTTATACAACTATATCTTCTTATATATATCAAAACAAAATACCGCAGCTACTCAGTTGTAATTTATTGCTTTCTCGTAAAGATAAAGGAAATTAATGTTGCGAAAGTCATCGGGACATTTTATTGGCTTCTCCTCATCTTAATGGACAAAACCGCACCCACCAAATTAAAGGCGCTGTATTCGCAAACCTAAGAATTTCCCGCTCCGTTAAGCAACTGGGTTGGTTAATATAATCAGGGCTATTATAAATTCATTGTCTCTAACTTTGTGGCTGAGCGTAGTGGGGCGGAAATTTTAAAGAAATAATAATTGTTTTTTTTTCCTCTCTTAGCTTTGCTATGAACACTACCGCTGTGGATGCTGATGCGTTAAGTGGAAATGTTCTTTTTATGATACTTCTGCATGAAACAAGCCAAATGAGCACCGCTTGAGTAGGCAATGTATCACAGGTTGTTAGATGTGTGGTTTTAGAGAAATATTTTTTCTTATATAGTGGAATCTACCTTAAGTCAACACCTTTAAGGGAAACTCTTGCTTAAAGCGAACTTTCATTCTCAGTTCCATTTTTTGTTTCTTTATATAATATCTTTGTAATGATTAAAGTCAAGTTTTGATTTAAGTCAACACATTTTATCGGTCCTGAGGAGTTGACTTTATCAGGATTCTACAGTAAGTCTTTTTATTTCCATAAAAGAAGAAATGGCCCCGCGTTATGTAAACTTATAAACTGTTTCCCTTTTCTTCCTAATTGTTGAAGAAGAGCAGGGCAGGGCTGCACACATTTTTTTTCTTGCACACTTTAGCCAGCAAAGAACTAGATTACCCCTCCCTCCTTTCCTTCTGTCATTGATATTTTATATAGGGTTATTGATTTGCACTCAAGAGAAAAAAGTCCTTTTTATTTCAGTATCAATGACCGCTTAAACTTGTTTATCCGTCTTCAGAGGCATCAACGCTTTTAATTGATGTTTCTATTGAGTATTCATACTATTAAATGCATGTGTATTTTAAATACATGGCCTTATTTGACAATTTGATCCTTGGTTTTTTTTATATGTTTAATATTCTAGGGCTTGACAGCTCTAGCATGAGCAAAATATATGACGACTTGGGTGTTTATCTTTGGATTATAGTTCTTATATTATATAACTAAAGCTTGGTAGCCGGGTAAATGTTTTCCTATCCTATCTATTTCCAACTCTTTCCAAAATAGCGATCAAATAAAACTTTAAAAGAAATCCTTGTATAAATAAACTAATCGAAGACGTCAGTTCGCTAAAAGATATTGCCCTCTGTTCCATCTTAGCTCTGTCAATCATTTTGATCCCAA
The DNA here is from genome assembly GCA_019649035.1 of Elysia marginata. Classification (NCBI taxonomy): domain Eukaryota; kingdom Metazoa; phylum Mollusca; class Gastropoda; family Plakobranchidae; genus Elysia; species Elysia marginata. The sequence continues at coordinate 79,127 of BMAT01012115.1, read as the reverse complement.
TACGTGTGGCTGAAGGGCCGGGTCGGGCGGTAATCTATAAGTAGACCAGCCTAGATCTAGATGGATGGCACCCTTCTTGACCTTAATGACGACAGCGTTGATCGCTGTGTTTAGATATATGTGTGCATCTCATGACATGCGTTTACCGTGAGCCCCACCTGTCGCAAAATACCTGTGCTAGTGCTAGCATCTCTGGTGATCAGTTCAGCCAATGGTCACAAATACAACACTGACCAATAATTCTCTCGGATAATCTTTCATGGACTAGTTAAAAGCCGTTCTGTTCATTTTCAATAATTATATAGTTGGGAGTGATGTTTAATTGTAGTGTTTAGGACAGAATTATTGATATTCATTTTGAATAAGGTAGAGTGAGCGTAAATTTTGAGTTTCCTTTAAACCTAGGATTATAACGCCAGGTTTTGGAAGCTGTGCTAACAGAATAAAGTGAATGAAGTATGTTGTTCCTGACGGCGACTTAGAACAGTGACCGTCTGACAGCCGTCTCAACTGATCTGCTAACGTGTTTGTGTAGTGTTCAACTTGTATCAGATCTAGTTGAGCCTGTTTTTTGAATGACTTATGTTGTAGGTACATGTTGGTGAAAACGTGTCGAGTATATCGGAGTGTGCATTTCTTTATGGAAATATTCAGCACAGCTTTTGACAATTTTTTTAATCTCTGTGGATTAATGTAAAAGTCTTCTCATCTGAGTTACAATAAAGCTTAAGATAACCATGACAACGTAATTTATTGTAAATCCGCCCAAATAGTAATTGTGGGGTGTCAACTTTATTTGCTCTTTTCTGCTATACAGACTAAGTTAAAAACCATCTTCAGGTTTTTCTCATCAACTTTTAAGCGTGGCGATCTTTCTTTTTCCCCGTAATACTGCAGGTCATGTAACTTAAAATGCTGTTGCATAGCTAAGCCTACTTTACAAAGAGTATCAAGCAGTATCGACCCACCCAGGCATAAAAAGAGTACCTGACTTTAGGCAGTGAATTAGAATGAGATCTTTCAACATGTGAAATTAATGCACTTTAACGGCTGCTTCTCAGTAAGTCCAGATGGCAGTTTGGTTGGTATTGGCTTGTGGTGGAATCCATGGAAACTGCATTGGGCCTTTTAAAAGATTAGACATTGTGTAAAACGCTTTTTTTTACTTTATGTAGAATCACTCAGCAACGAGTATGTGCATCTCAATTAACTGGCTGGCAGAAGTAACCAACCAATCCCAGCTTAGAATAAAAAGCGTGTGAGGAGCACTTGGGCTCTACTACCAGTATGGCTTATCCCCAGTCTTGATACTTATGTACCCGTGGTTTCCCTTCATGACTTCATGTCTAAATTGATCTTTGTTTTTATTTTTATTTTTATACCACTCGTGCGGCTGCGATTTTTACTTAAATTTGTCGTAACTATATTATTTGGCATTATAAGAAATCGGGCCTAAAAACAAAACTATGTTAAATGTTGTCTTGGGTACCCACTTGATGCGATCCATCTATGAGAGATGAAGTCGATGGTAACAGATGAATCATAAACAAATACTTTGGCATAATTGGGTCACTGCTGTAATTATGATTTATACCCGGGTGATTTTAAGTAGGCTTATCCCCTCCATCATAAAATAAATGCGGACAACCCTATCTTGACGCTTTCAAGTTTGATGGTGTAGACACAAAAATAATATAAATTCAATTAAAAAAATGACACCATTTAAAGTATTTTTACACCATAATAGCGATTATGAATGCACTACCACTGCCATTATCCTAAACAATGCGCACAAAAATTATTGATTTAAGATAAGACTGTATAGGATAGCTTTGTTTAACCATTAGAAACTCTGCCTTTGCATTGTACACATAATTATTACAGGCAGAAACGGAGGAATAGAACATAACCTATCTCAAACTCCCTCCACTCTCTCTGTCGCTCACTCTTTTTTCCCATTTATAAAAATACATTTCCCTGGTTTTCTCACTCAATTCGCTTGCTCAATAGTATTACAATTATAAATATTCATCATCTCGTTTCTCTGAGCTGAGGAATACGTTTTTTCATCTTATGCTTTGTCCTAAAAAAGCAAGAACGCCGCAGTATATGTTCAAGTGAAGACATTGAAAACAGCAAGTCAAGCCTGGCTAGTTTTAGTCTTTCTAACATGTGCGTGTGGGTGTGAAGATGTAGCCTTCCGATGAGACTTCTTCTTCTCTTCAGGGCATATACACTGTCATCGCATGAACCTCTGATTAAAGACAGTGTCTCTTGTTATTTTCATGTTTCCTAAGCACTGAAAAAATTCCTGCAGGGAGCCAGTCACCGCACTCTCGAAGATTTATGAAGATGTCGCTAAAACCGACGGAGCTAGCTCCGTTTAACTAAAGCTTAATATGTTTGTACATGTCGCAGCGATCCTGGGTCTAGTTCTAGGTACAGGTTTGTATTTATATAATAATTAGTTAGCGCAGTCATATAGGAATTTTAGTGCCGTCAAGAGGCGTTAAACAGCTTTTCTACAAGAAGAGGAAAGGGGTAAGGGTGGCCTAGTTGTTTAACACTATGTAGACATTAGTGTTTCAATAAATACCAAAAAAAACAAAAAACAAAAAAAAAAAAAACAACGAAATTTTAATAAGCTGGATAGTTTAGAGTTATGCACGTGGTTTGTTCTACGAAGATACGCAATTAGTGAAGGATTTGCTCATACAAGTAGTTACTATGGGGTGCATTTGGTATGACTCGAGTGTTTTGTATACAAGAACGTTACTATTATGCCCTCGTACATCAAGTTAGTGTGATTTGAAATGGATAGGCTAACTTTCCCAATTTTTAAGCGCCCCGCTAAAAAAGGCCTTTTTGGCTGAATGTTCACCCCTCCTTCCATTAAAATATGATTTTATATTCTTTTCCAATTGGGTACCATTTAATTTTGATGCCTCGAATGTATTTATTGGTCTGTCATCGTGTGTTCTGAAACTGCGATACATTATTGAGTGAAAAATGAAAAATGGAAAAAAGGTCGAACTATTTTAAGGTTAGGAAAAGTCTGAAGCGGCCGGATAGGAAGTTGGTAGTTATCTAAGGGCACATGATTACCATAACTAAAAACTGTACGGGAAGTACCCGTATTTAAGCGCAACCGTATTGCGACGGGTTTTCTTAGGCGGGAGTGGAATTTATACGTCTCTACTTGGGTTTGCAGTGCTAAAGATTTTTGAATACTGAACAATCCAACTATCAGCCTGTCCGTTATCAAGTTATACTCACCTATGTATCTGCGGCTATTACGTTATACTCACCTATGTATCTGCCGTTATCACGTCAAGTATCTGTCAACATTTTCATGTTTAGACATCCACCTTTCCTTTACCAGTAATTTTATTTGTTCCACACATAGTGATCTCCTGAAGATCGTGATGTTGAAATTTGGACTAGAATTACTGAATAGTCTGAATTTGTCGTCTTTATTGCATACAACATAAGTGTTAAATCGAATTGAAATTACATATTTATTATGGGGAAATAGCTTTTCCCCCTTGTTCTTGATCGATCCGCGATTTTCTCTACCACCCGCTTCTTTCTTGCACTGCCATACACCACCCTATTCAGAATTCTCTTTTGTCGCCGTCTTTTCAAATGCCTGTATATCATTCGGTCGATCTATATCTTTCTATATCTCTTTTTTTTATTATATCTGTCTCTTTGTATTTTTCCATTTTTTAACTTTGCTTTCATCTTTTTGTACGTTACCTCCACAGGCCCCCTCCTTTCTCCTATTTTATTTCCCATTTTCCTGCTCATATGCACGCACCTTTCCATTTTTTACATAAAGTTGTGCTCTCCGCCTCTCTGTGGCATGTCATACCGCCCTTCTTCCTACATTATTTTCCTCGCAACCATATTACCACAATCGTCCTATATTATATATTTAGAAAGGGAAAGAACAAAGGTGCAAGGCTATACAATTTAAATATCGCCCAGTCAATAAAAGAAAATGCGAGTTTGCGTCATCGATTATTCTTCCCAGTACTGGGCCTATCTAAAAATATTCGAATCCGAACATTTTTTTTTTCAAAGATTGAACCAAACTTTGAATTGTGTACAGTGCGCCTTAGAGCATTTCTCTTTAACGTTCTTTGAGCAGAGACATAATAGAATAGATTTTTTTCGCACACAGCAAGACAAGGCGTTGTGCAATAGTAAGTAATTGTACTTAAGAGCCGAGCCAAGTATGGCAATTTTCGCCAAAATGTCAACCCAGATTAATCTACTTTACACACTTGACTGCATCTCGCATCATCTGACTCCTGCATTGTCACAACAACACTACAGCGATACGATGCTTGCTGGTGACCATACCCATTTCCATTATGAGCAAACTTCTACGTATATTCACTGAGTTAAATTGGTTCATCAATCCGTATGCATGTATTACACTTTGGTAATAAAGCCTTATGCACCCTCCTTTATAATTTGCATTAATACGATAACTATCTTTTCGTCCAGCCCTTTATTCCATAATAAATTTCTGTATATCTTTTGCTTGTTTCTCCATGACGGCCCCCTCCCTTTATCTTTAAGTATGTTATTTCCATCTCGTTTTCTGTCATGCCACTTAACTTGTTATAATTCCTATCCAGGTGTCAGAGAAACTTTTTTTTTTTTTTACCATTTGGGCTGTTAGAGCAACGACGTTAACCACACTATCTTTTTCATCTTTTCTTTGCTAACCGCTCAAGAGATCCACTATTTTAATGTCTAAGTATTTCTCCGATGGCTCAAAAATGGTTGAGTGTAGCTAGCATACTTGCTTTTTGTACACTGCCATCCCATTTCCCTGATATTTGCGATGTTTTTCGATTTTCTAAACTCAGAATGTTATTGACGAAAATTTAAGTTGTGAAAGAAGGAAGACGAGTGTTCTATTAGATTTAGTTGCCTGCACGGAGAATGTTCTGGGTTTGCATGAGATTGTAGACAAAGGAAATTTATTTACCCGTGTCGCAGGTAGTGCGTCAAAATGACACTCGTACACAAGTTAGTTTACAATTATTGATTGAAATATTATAAAGGTATGAAATTAGCAGTGGCTGCCTCCACTAATTATTACAAATATTGAACTGCATTAAGTGCATGGTTTGGTAGTGACAGTGTCTCATTGATATGCCTTTGAATCAAACATCATGGGTACCTGGCTAAAGGCAGTGCTTGAAATTTGTGGACTGTGAGTATTTGAGCGCCTAACAGGCTGCTGTACTGTAGGCTAATGCCCTGAAGTATGAGTTGAATTTTCTCTGGTGTGTATAGGCCTATTGGGGTAAATATGTCAAGTCATGAGACTGCCATCGGCGGTGGAGGACTCTATACATATTTATTTATTTATTTATCCCTTCTCTCTAAAATTGAAGAGCGCAGGAGAACTAGAAAGAAACACGAATCATAAAACTAGCACGCTTCAGAAGAGTAATTCATACTAAGTCCTTTCCTCTTTTTTTCTTTTTTCGTAAATCCCTTCTTTTTTTTATTTCAACTCTGTGCGAGTGATGATGGTCTGGTTGGTGAAAGAAAAAGTATTCGCAAGAATGATAGTTCTGCTAGAGTTTATCACACTATGTCTTATTTCGGCACAATTTTCAATGTTTGTTGACGTCAGTCTGGGCAGGTGCAAGGGGCATGCGTGGGCATCTTAGTTCATTGGATCAGAGGCATGTAAGGGGGGAGGGATGGGGGTGTCACACTATCGTGACACAGATTGACTCTTGAATTTAAATACTTGTATATAAACCAGCGTCATCGGTGTCACATTAGTCTCTTTTCGGTATGAAAAAACTAGCATAGATTTACAGATGTTTTTTTCTTTGTATTTAGCGAGTACATTGACTTTATGGTGAAGTAAAATGTTCTATGAAGGTATTTTATAAAAATGCTTGTCGAAAAAAAAACAAACAACAAAACAACATCGGCATTGTTTTAACACAGGCCTGTTGGTATGACATTAAATCAAACGTGGCACCGTATCACAGAATCATAAGTTTTTAATTTAATTTTTTGTCTTAACTTGAGCGTGTACCCTGACTTTAAGGTGAAATTAAATGCTTGGGTTTTGTTTTTGGTGTATTTTTCGGTAAATGAAAAAAGTGAATCTATTCATAAACCAGCAACATTGTTGCAACCTTTGCTTTTTTCCTGGATTGAACTGAAATGAAAAGTGGCACCATCACATATCATGCGATGTTGTTATTAATTTTTAAATGTGAAATGATCTTCATAGATATATACATGATGTATGTTTCAGTGAAAAAAAATTTCTCGTAATTATGGAGCTTTAGAAGGATCTTTATAACACTGATCCGGGTCAGCTGAAAATGATACTTTTTTATCGGAAGTCTTTGACCTACACGCCTCAGTGGGACGACCTGTTTCTATATTTGGTCACTTCCTACATTCGTGAGTCCTGCAGTTTCACTTATTAAAGTTAAACCACTCCACGCTGTTGCACACAGTATCCCGCAAGTAGGGTCTAATTATAGAGCGGCATGACCCGACATCATTGACTATCACTTTAGTCTATTCTAATGATGTGATTGGAGAGATGGGTTATAGTTATTCATTTTTCTTTTAGTTATTTTTGTTTAGGTTTAACCTTTGCCCCGAATTCTGTCTCAGCCTTCACTCCTCTCAATGCTTTTTTTTTTCCTTTCTCGAGGTCGATCCTATATTTTTATTTGTACTGGTAAAACGAATTCTGATCATTCGATTGCTATAAATGACTAACAAGGCTGATTAACTTTAAAAGCTACCTTAGAATGAGTCACTTTATTGTGAGCGATGATGAAGCCAAATAAACTTTATCCGGCTTGGGCTATATTTAGCCTTAAGATCAAATAAAAAACTACGTGTTGATGTCGACGGCATGTCATAAGAAAACTATGAATTGTGAGTGTCATATCTTATATCTTTATTTCCATAGGTTTTTGTAAAGGTGATAGTTTCTGTGGGGTTTTTTTTGTGGCTCTGAATGGACATTAATGAAAAAGTGCACAGTTTGTCTATTACTTCGTTTATTCTCTTGGCATATCTGTACTGATGTGATCTTGTCGGAGTTGTGAAAACTTAATCTGCGAAAATTAAATAAAAAAAAAAAATAAAGCGTCAATTTCAGAAATTTAAACTACATAGGTATATGAGGGGAAATTATGCTTGGGACTGACTTTCATGATAGTGTCCATTGCGATGGAGTATATTAACATAGAATATTAGCTGACGTTCATTTTTTTCCTTTAAACTGTTTCAGTTGGTACATGTCACATACATTGTAATTGATTATAAAAACCAAGAGTCTTTGATTATATCACGCACATCATTTTCACAGGCCTAAATTTTACTTAAATTTAATCAATGTCTTGTATATCTTTTTGAACATCGCTTGGAGATTTGCGGATGCCTACAGTACAGCTAATCTATACCGTTACTTGTTATCATGTGAGATGGAATTATTCGATAATCGTCTTTTTACTGAACTAGATGGCCGTTACATCACTATTGCCGAAAGGGGGAAAAAGTAAACAATTTGGCTTATCGTGATTTGAAAATAGTCCTATCTACTGTAATATTGTCTCCACCCGCTGCCCTATCTTGTGCTTGAATGGTTCAAAGCGTTTTGTAGTATGTGTTCCTGATATTAAATCGCAATCGTGTTTTTTAATGTTAAATCATTATGCAGAAGTCGAATGACAATCGAGTTAAATCGTATATAACGGTACTCGAAGCGCAATAACTAATTAACCAGTTGTGTTTCCGTATCATTGAGTGCTGCGAAGACTGATCCTATAAACTTATGGAACCGCTTATAAACAATTTATTATACCTACGGTTGTGCATTAGTATGATATCTTATGGCTGTGTGGCTTAGTTTCGTACTTTCTTTCGAAACCTTTTTAAAATTTTTCTTTGTATAATATTTCATCTTGTGATTTTGCTAAAATTTACCTTTCGTTGTATAGAAAATAGCTTAAAGTTAAGAACTGTGCTAATCGTTTCCAAGGCAATTCTCAAGAGTACACCAAAATTAGTTATAGTTACGGTTTGTCAACTGAGGTTTAAGACTTCAATGGGCCTGGATGATACCTCATCTTGTCTTTACACCCAATAAACAAAAACACGAACGGGAAATAATTAATATCTTTGAACGGAAGAAGTTTTAGCTGCAGTTGTGATTAAGTAACCATGACAACGGCCAGCCGACGCCGCCAGCAACTATTTAGTCTACAGCCTCTGGACTCAAGGACACAGAGTCCGTTGTTCCAGAGGCGACGCCTGGCCCAGGAGGAAGACATGGGCCATGCCCCCCAGCTCCTTAGTCTCAATGGTCATGCTGGTGCTGGTGGGGAGGGCGGACCAAGGTGGGTCGCTTACTTCGCAAGGGATAGATTAGAAGATCTGTCCGGCATGGTACTTGTCTATTTTAAAGTTGGAAATCAAATTTTCTCTGAAACTTTTTGTAGACATTTTTGAAGGCCCATGGGATTGATTGTTTTTATGCACTGACGATCATCTCCATTGGCAAGATTTCCAGTTAAAAATGCTAGAATAAGAAACAACTATAATCACCCTTAACCTCATTACATGTATATTTAATCATTGAGTACTCCCCAAAGTGTGTTAATAAACTTCTTTTTTTTTTCTATCTATGAAGTCCTTTGTATACACTGGCAAACCTAGGTGTAGAGTTACCTCATGAACTGCGAGCACCTGTACAATCAGGTTCAAATCTTTAAACTTCAATATATGTTTATATAACTTTACATAATGAAATATATTCGGCCTATTATGCACATGTTTTTATTATGTATAAGAAGCTTTTATACTAGTTTAGTTATTGTATAATGATTTTATAATTGCATAATTCTACTGCCTTCTGTAATGTCCTTTTGAATATTTTCTTAATAATAAAAATGGTCTTTAAAAAAAAGTAAAGGCAAAAATTGTCTTCTGTGTGGTGGCCAGAGGCAGCGGCATTAAAAACAAAATTTTTGCATTGATGACTTGCAACTTACTTACGGACGACAAAGTTTGATGTTTTTATCTCTCAACGGTCAGCAGTGGATCAAGAGGAAGGTTGAAACCATCACCCTGTTGACGAGCGGGAGGCATTGACAACAACGAATCATTCTTTACGTTCATGTCTTGCGAGCCTCATAAAGGCAACACTCTATGTTTTCTTTTTCTTTTGCAGTTGATCAAGACTCAGTTTCATACAATGTGAACTTCTTGCTAGCGGGTCAGAGGCTTTGACGAAAATAAACAACTCTTTGCCCTCTAGCAATACATAAAAACATACCATATACACAGTTATAGAGGTAAATGGAAAACTAAATAGTCTCCCTTTGCTTTTTTTTCTGTTTATCCTTCCAGTGCAAACATGTCCCTGGGGAATGCAGTGTGTGAGCGCTGCGGGGAAGGCTTCTCCATGGACGAAGAAATCATCAACTGCAACGGCAAAGTCTGGCATAAGGAGTGCTTTGTGTAAGTCATTGCTACATGAGGAATGAGATTTTATCAAAAGTCAAGGAACTTTTTTCTTGTGTCAGTCGCTGTGAGATTTAGTAATTCATGGTAGATTATGAGTGACGTCTTGTTTTGGAAAATGTGTTAAAGAATATACAATACCTAAAATAAAATGGAATTCCCCGCATCCTCTTGAATATTTTTTAAAATTTACTCAAAGCACTACTTTGAAAAAACTCTTTTATTAAAAGGTATTGTTGTTTTTTTTTTAGTTCCAGGTGTTAAGTTCTTTATAAAAACATGAAAAATATCTAAATTAGATTATTTTTTTAGGTGAAGATTTTATTTTTACTCCCAGAGAAGGGACACCCTCTTTTGTTTACCTACCTACCTACCTACGATTGTTACGAGGTTGTGTTCCTCAACTGCTGGAAGTAGTCCTGCACATCGGCTCTCCATCCTTGTCTAATCCAGTGCATCCCTTCTCCATGTCACTCCTTCAAGGTGAACCAGATCATCTTGCCATCTTTGCTTTTTTCTCCCTTTGGATTTTTCCCCAGTCATGATTTGCCGCCCCGCCAATGTTTGCGCCCATCTATAGTCTCTAAGCCTCACCTTGGTGTTTAGCCCATTTCCACCTTTGTCTAAGAACAAATCAGACTCCTTATTGCACCCCTTTTCATCTTTTTTTTTATGCAGGCAGGCTACTTTATCTTTTATTGCAAAATTTAACATCTGTCTCTCCATGGCTCTTTGAGCTGTCCTTCTTCCATAACAACCTTACGTCATAGTTGGAAAGTATGCTTGTTAAATACTTGATTGTAAGGTGACATGGGTATTTCAATTTGGAAAAATATTTGTCTATTTCTTTCAAAACAGCTCCAACCTGCTCTAATTCTACATTTTTATCTCTTCTTTTGTGGTCTCTTTGAGGTGTGTTGCTTCACTGAACTACTTACAAGTAGTTTTCAACTTTTTTCGATTTCTTTGCTTCCAGTGAATACTTTGTTCTGACTGCAGTTTGTCTCTCGTTTTATCTGTAATATTTCCTTACACCGGGTTTATTTCACTTTCATTTTCTTTAAACATGATTAAATTTTTAGCAGGTTTAACCATTCCTATGTCGATTCACAGCAAGTTAACAATTTCATGGCCATTCAGTCATAACCGTTTTTACTGTATGTTGTTGTTTTTTTTTTTGCAATTACTTTTTATCAACTACTTTATGGCAACGTTATTTATTATTTGTATATCCTCCCCAACAAAGTGTGCTAAATCAAGTTGATTTTTACACTCTTCAAGTCAAGAAGAAAATTTGCACCCAAAGTGCCTTCACTATATGTGAAAAATGTAATAGTGTGACTTTTCTTGCACAAATTTAAAACAGTACATGCACTATTGTGATCCTGGTAAAGTTGAGGCAAGATAGATCAAAGAACACACAAATGACTTGCTAGATCTAAAGTTCAGTTCAGATATTTCAAACATCATGGACACAACGTTTAACTGCGAATCAGCCCAAAAATATTGATCCACTTATCAATATGTCTTGCGGCCAGGGTGAATGAGACAGATGTCGCAGTTATGACCTTCAAATGCTTTTCTGCTTCCAAATGACAAAATCTTCATAAAATTATGAATAGTTGAGGAAAGGTATAAACACTTTTGTTGCTTTAAAATGTAAAGAAAAAAAAGAAGAAAATGGACTTTTTTATATGGCATTTTCTCCAGAAAAAATTTCCGACTTCTGACTCAGTCTCATTCGCCCTGGACTCTATACATATACATTACAAAATAAAGAGTGGGTTGTTCACCGTCCATAGTTTGAATCAAGCAGATATTTGAAACATTCATGTTTCCATCATGATATGGACTCAATTGTTTGTATTTCCAATTTACAGGTGTGCTCAATGCTTTCAGCCTTTTCCAGAGGGTCGGTTTTTTGAGGTAAATTCTTTGGATTGTTACAAATTTTTTTCAAATTTCGACCATCACATCACATGCGTATTAAATTTAATTGAAATATTTTCAATTAGTCTTACATATGGCACACTGCCTAGGTTTAGAAATGGCTAGGCTTTGAATCCAGACCTAGAGTCTGATGCTGATTCAGATTTAAACAGTAGAATAGGAGCCTGCCTAAACTTCAATGTAAACCGAGAAAATTGCTTGTTAGCTGTGGCGATTTGGTATAAATAAGTACATTTTTAGAACTATGCATAAAGTGTGCGAGGTGTGAATCTTGATTACATTTACAATGAGAAAGATCTATCTTAGATTATATACAATTTTTTTTCTCGTACAGTTTGAGGGAAGGAAATACTGTGAGCACGACTTCTGCGTCCTTTTCGCTCCAAGCTGTGCTAGATGTGGTAAGCAGTGTGGATAAATAAGCTCTTGCTACTTTACAAGATGTGGTTTGGTTTTCAATACATGTCAAGCTTTTATAATTTAAAAATTATGCTTTTATCCTGCCCTTTAACAGGTTAAAAAAAGTGGTGTGAATATTGCTAGTAAAGATTAAGCTGTGAGATCACTCCCCACTTTTCTATTTGCTTATTCAGGAGTACTCAATTTTGTAAACTATTGGACTCATATCAATGGAATTTTTTTTAGTAACTGTTATAATAGTACATATAAGTTGGAGCTGATTTTATGAAAATTTCCATTTACCCTCTTTGTAACAGAAAAAATCTTAGTTCTGTGATCGATTTTCTTTTTTCGGTGAGTCTTATAATTAGGATGTACATTGCACATGAGGTTAGCATCTTGTGACATAATATTTAAACTATTCTCACATCGTATTTGGCCAAGGGGTACTTTTTATACATCGGATCTTTAGGATTGAAAGATTTTAAAGGTGTGAAATATCAATCTTTAGACTCTCATTATTTCATAGGACTTTTAGTTTGAATGCCTTTATATCTGTGGTTTTTTTTTGCTTCTGTATTTCAGGTGAGTTTATCAGTGGCCGTGTGATCAAGGCCATGAACTCTTCCTGGCATCCTGAGTGCTTCAGGTGCTTCATCTGCGCTAAGGTCCTTGCTGACGAGGGTTTCGTCAAGAACCAAGGGAGGTAATAAACAATATCGTCATTTGTTCTTTGTTGAGAAACTTTGTGATATTAACACTTATTGAAAAGGCATAGGCAAAAATCAGATTCAAGTTGCAAAATATACTTGTGAGATACAAGGCAACGAGAGCTGATTTTCTCCATTTGACTTTCAACTCCTTTTGCATAAAACTTATCATAACTCATATCTCAGGTTCTGGCACACACAATAAAGTCCAACAGAAAGCAAAAATTTGTGGGGTTATTTCCTAAAATCATAAAATTGAAGGTTTAGTTGCTTTTTAGCTCGGACCTACATATTGTTTAGTTTATAGAGTTGAGTAATTGAATTTTGTTTGAGAGAAATTTCCTTCACAAATGGTATGTTACTCGTATTAAAATCTCATTTCTGTGTTTGTGGCAAATAAAGCCATTACAGACGTAATTTTGTTCTGTTACCTCAATTATCCTATTAACAGACCTGCTATTCATACAAATCAAATCATTGTTATTCTGATTTCTTTTGCCAAAGTTTTAGAAAATACTGATTTTCTTAGTTTCATTACAAAATATTGATTTTTTACTTCATGGCAACCACCACCCGGTGAGCCAATTTCAAAGATTTAGTTTCTCAGGTTTTGTCTTTTTTAAAATTTAATCTGCAAATTATTTTATCAGTCTATGCACCAAAGTAGTGCACTTACGGTAGGCCTACGGAATTTTTACATGATAGTTTTTTAACTGTTATACTTTTTTGTTTCTTTTTTTTTGTGACAATTTAAAGTACTATAGCCACATTAAAATTGAAGTGCTAGTGCTTTTACTAAAAAAGTGTCAGAGTTTGGGAGTACCGCCTGTACCGGTATATGGTCATACAGATTTTTTTAACCCTGAGTACTGAGTCTTTAGCTCAATCGTTCTGATTTTCCATTTTGAAGAGTGGCAGGTCCTGCTTTAAGCTCAAGTTGCATAATGGACATCTTAGTTCTGCTCTCAATTTTCAGTACTTGATATTTTCACTTTTCAGAGCCTTGTGCCGTGACTGCAATGCGAATGAGAAAGCCAAGGGTCTAGGGAAGTATGTCTGCTTCAAGTGCCAGTAAGTAGGGATGTGCTTAGCTTACATCTCAACCACAACTGTTTTTAAACT
>BMAT01012112.1:42967-54802 GCA_019649035.1 Elysia marginata | reverse complement strand
AATTTTTGATTAAAATAGTTTTAATGACATTTCGAACACAGCTATTATTATAAATAATATTATGTTTCTACTTTATAATAATAATTATTGTTATTATTTCTTTTTTTATTTTTATGAATGTTAAACGATTAAATTATTTGTAGCGAAACTACAGTAAAGTATTTAGATTGTAGAAATATTTTTCTTCTTTTTCTTCTTCTTCTTCTTCTTCTTCTTCTTCTTCTTCTACTTTTGGGTATTATCATCATTATTCTTATCATTAACAATATTACTATAACTAATATTTTTATTGTTGATTTTTATTATTATTGTTATTATTATTTATATTATTATTATTATTATTATTATTATTATTATTACTATTATTATTAATATTATTATTACTATGATTCTTCCTCTCGCTGTTCTTGTTGTTTTATTAATATTATTATTGCTATTATTATTCATAATTTTATTATTTTTTCATTGTTATTGTTTTTGTTATTTTTATTATTGTTGTTTACAAAATAGCAGAGGCAGCAGCATTAGTAGCAGTGGTAGAGCAATAGTGATAGTAGTACTAGAAAAAGTAGTAGTAGTAGTACTAGAAGTAGTAGTATTAGTAGGAGCAGTAGCAGTACTTGTAGTAGTAGTAGTAGTAGTAGTAGTAGTAGTAGTAGTAGTAGTAGTAGTAGTAGTACTAGTAGTAGTAGTAGATTTTGTAGCTATAAAAAAGCCAAAGTGTTAAGTCTATTTGCTTTTGTTGTGTCGGATTTTTTTGCTGGGATAATAGAGTAGCAGTGTTTTTGTTGGGTTTTTTTTGTTTGTTGGAGTTGTTGTAATTAATCAAACGGAAATTTCCAGAAAAGCTTAGGTAATAGTAGAGACCAAAGTTGCTAGTTTCATGGGTTGATTGGTCTATATTTTGAAAATAGTAATAGAGCTTTAAACGGACTGAAATAGTAAACAAAGAATATTTTAGTGAAACTATCGAAAAGATCGAACTTTTAACGACTCCGATAAAGACTCCTTAGAGCAGTAAGATGGCGAGCATTATTTTGTCTTCTTTGCCAGGAAAGTTCCTTAGGTTTTCTGGATCTTCGGTATTTTCGTGGTTTTTAACGTTCTGTTTTTGTTTTCTATTCAGTAATCTTACACTTTTTACAAAATCATACTATCAAATTTTTGCTCTTCGAGTGTGCTAGGGGAAAAGATATTTCTTTCCTTAAATACTTCTTTAAAAAGTACAAAACAGGTTTTGCATATAATTATTTTGATAGTTTTTTTGATGCTTCAGTTTCTTCATTTTTTTAACGTTGTCGTTCTTGTAGACGAAACTTTGCATTAATTTTTGTAGTGTTATGTACATGGCGTTTCAAAGTAACTTCTTACAATATCCAATAATTATGTGAAAAAGTCGCTATCACCTTCATAATTAATAATAGTGACTTTATGGCATTAATGGAGGGCTCTCAGTGACATTGCTGTACTTATCAAATTTATAAGTTTTTTCTCTGGATATAAACGTATGAGTCCTTTAATCTGTTGTTATCTATATTATCTTCTTCTTCTTTTTGTTCTTCTTGTTCTTCTCTTTTTCTTTCTTTTTTCATGTTGGAGATGACTTGGATGTAATTATTTATAGCCACGGACTTAAAGGTTTTTTACAATACCTTTTTTTGGTTCGATATCTAAGATTGTATTGTCAGTGAACTGTGAGTGGTATTTCTGTGCAATGAGTTTTTATTTTACAAGGAAAAAGTTATTTTAAAGTTAAGTTCTTTTTTAGGCAGTTTTTTTTTACATTTTTTTCTCAGTTTGAAGAACGCAGACAGAACATGTACTGGTTTTTTTTTCATCAGTTGTTCCTTTTCGTTCTTCATGTAGACTGAAAACAAAATTTTTAATCCTTACAGAAAATGTATTTACTGTTTCGATATTTGCTAGATTTGAAGAGACGGTGCTCTGTTTCAATTGTTTTTTTTTAAGATATGTAACGTTAGTTGTAATAAAATTTTTCTTTGTCGTTATGTCAGTTAAAAGAACTAGAAAGCTTTCAGCATTTACCAGATAATAGGTCTAAAGAAGTTTCTCAAAGTTAAGGATCCATATTTAAGGTAAAGTGAAAAAATGGTTAAGTTTTTTTTTTACATTAACCTTATTTTTCATAATCAAGAGACCAATTTCATTCTAAGGAAGCGATTGCTGTTCTAAGAATTTGTCAAAGAAGTTTATCGTTGTTGCAAAGATCTATCTCCCATGAGATCCAACACTGTTGAGCTTATTTCTGCCAAATTTCACGGTATGTTGACATTCTTATTCTCAGTAGTTAAGTTCAATATTTAACTGGAATGATGTACTGTCCTACATGGAAGCAGACAGAAAATAAAACATGTAAATAGCTGGAAGTTTTTGTTTTAGTAAGTATTTTTCTATTTGTCTCTTGCTGGAAAAAATAATCCCAGACCTTTTTTACTATTACAAAGCCTTACTTTGTTTAAATCAAAACATTAATCTCGATAGTATAATGATTTCTCTTATGAGGTCCCTTGAATTTTCTTATATAAGAGTTCGGAGTTTATTTATAACTCGCTAAACTACAAAATCATCCATGGGTAAAAAAAAATTTTTGTTCCTTTTAAGATTTTTTTGAAAAATTATATAGTCAGTCACCTAATAGCAGATTTTTTATTCGCTAAATGAGAGCAAACGGAAATACCTGTACATGATACGAAACGCATATTTTTGTTTCTCCAGACGAAGCCTAAAAACTAGTTCTTTCGCCTTGAAATGACAGACATAGCGAGAAATAGCTTCTTATAACACAGCTCAATCTATGACACAGAGTAAGCGCTGGCAACAGCTTCTGTGCTGTAAGTCTTTTTCAAGTTATCTATTTTTAAACAATGGCTGTAGAATGGAAGAAAAAAAAAGGCTTTAACTCCTGCACTAACATATGTTCTTTTTTTTTTTTGTTTTTTTTTAAAATCAAAATGTAGTTAATGCTAATGTTTTCAGATCATGGTAAAAAATATAAGAAACTTATAGACGGATAAGAAAGGTATTGCCAAAAAGCGTAGACTTTTTTTTAAAACGTGAAATGGACAAGAAGAGTCTCGCATTACGTTCAAATGGGTCGCATGTCGCAGTCGTCAGATGACAGAGCGGGGATATTTAGAACGATATATTATCCCGAGCTTTCATACGCTAGAAAAATCATCGAATGTAGAACGTTGAGTGTAAAGGTGTTAGAATGATCTCCTAATTTAAAATATAGACAGAAATTTTAAAAAGTCTTTTTTTTTTCGAGAGCGTTCTTTTTTTTCTAATAAAGATTTCCGGCAACCGCTTCATTTGGACCAGTCGTGTGACTTATAATTGGGAACTTGCCGGCTCCATTACATCTCTATAGAAATAGCAGAACCAACGAAAAGCATGAAAATAGAATTTCTCATATGTCTTATTTCTCTGTAAGCCTGATAAATTAAAAACATTTGTTTAGCGAAAACATCGCATACTACATTATAGACGTGTGTTAAAGCACAATTTACATTCTCGTGTTTATATTCTTCATAGCCCTGCACCTAAGCCTGGTAGAGGCCTCGCTCCGTGGCCCAGAGGTCGTGGGTTCGAGCTACAGCCGAACACAGTCCGGGCCCCTACTGGTTGGGTCGGTGTCAGCATAATGTGACCGGCTGAGGCTAAGTCATGGTATCCCCGCTAGTCTCTGGGTGGCAGCCCGTACATTGTGATTGGGACCCAAGCCCTGGGAGCACCTTTGAAGTGGAATTGGGCTTGTAAAATATCCTTCAATCAATCAATAGCACCTAAGCCGCCATAGTGGTTTAGCCAAAACTGCCAAGTTTAAATGTAATGGAGTTTGGTAGCTCTACAGATCTATGCTATTGTAAATTTTAGTACAATTTGAACATGGTTAGATTTTCCCTTGAGTGAGACCAACCACTCAAATTTGTTTTTTCTTGGCACCCACTCACTGCAAAGTATCGGGCCTGAGCTACGTCGGCTTAGCTTGGTATGTTTTCATTATTTAAACACAAATAGAACCAACGAAAATTTGTTTTCAACTAAAATGCATGTTTGGTTTGTATGAGAACTGCTGGTTATAGCTGTTTGACCAGGAGTTGCAGTAGAGTTTTGTGGATAAGCAAGTCAAATTTTGTAAAGTAAGGTATAATATTTTAGCTCTATAAATAAGCTTAGTGACAAAACAAGTGAGCTGTCGGCTTTACGCCTTCGTCAGACTGATTGATTGAAGGGTATTTTTACAAGCCCAATTCCACTTCAAAGGTGCTCTCAGGGCTTGGGTCCCAATGACAATTTACGGGCTGCCACCCAGAGACTAGCGGGGATACCATGACTTAGCCTCAGCCGGTCACATTATACTGACACCGACCCATCCAGTAGGAGCCCGGACTGTGCTCGGCTGTGTTTCGAACCCGCGACCTCTTCGCCTCGGAGCGAAGCCACTACCAACTGAGCTATCTACGCCCCCCCCCTTCGTCAGACAAAAAAAAATTAAAAAAAAAAAACGTGTAAGACACTTACATAAATACGGACAGGACTAACAGTAAAAGAAAAGCAATAATATTATTATTATGTACAATATAGAATATGAATGATGGGATTATTTTTACAGCTAGAATATAAATTATATACCTTACTTAAAAAATTTTGACTTGGTTATAGCTGGGCCTAGCACACTGCTCTAGGACTCTACTCTGCCAACTCTCGCCCAGTACATTGTAATACTGTATTTGTTTATACAGTGCGTGTAACATAGCAAACATAAATTATAGGGGACTTCACAATACCATAGACTCGAACAGTCTACCTTCAAATATCTGTATATGTCTATACAGTAACATTGAAGAGGGTTTTCAGCTGTCGTCCATCCTAAAATCAGATTTACAAAGTATCAAGCCTTTTAGCTGAGATTGCCAGTGACTTCGACATATAATGACACAGATATTCCTTTTATTGAACAGCATAACGGTTAATTAATTTAGTATATTGTTGTTGAATAGAAAGTAGATGCGATTTTTTTTCAGCTTAAGTATTTAACACGTTTGACGTCAAAATGATATTGAAAAATATACAAAGTATAAGCAATGAAACAAAATATAAATCAAATTTTTGCAGTTGCAACACAGGTCTTAGAGGAAACATGATAATTTAGAAAATACTAACAATAGTTATAGTACTTTTGTTGTTTTTGTTTCTTTCAGGAACACACGTGTTGTAGATCTGTGTTACACGAGACCAAATAAAATCACCAAACGATACATCTAAACGAATTTTAAAAAAAACAATGACGAAGGCTATGTTTTTATTGATAATTAAAAGAAGAAAATTCAAGCACAAAGAAAAGCTAATTTGAAGCCCACATCGCATGAAGTCTTAAAATATCCGAGTAATTGGACCTATTTACTCGGATATTATAAAACGTAATGTGATGTGGACGTCAAATTAGCTTTTTTGTGCTCCAATTTATTTCTTTTAATTATCAATTTAAACAAGCGGGTCTCTTTTTTTAAAGAAGAAATAAAAGATTTAATCGTAATCTTTTATTTTTTCTCAAAAAAAAGAGAACCACTTATTTTTTTCCTCAAACTTCCTGTCTTTTTCTAAAATACGTCGAAGTGCGCTTGGTGTTGTGGCTTAAGAGCAAATGGCACTGAACTAGCTATAGGGCTGGTGAAGCCAGAATATTAGCATCTTACTTAAAGTCTGATTTGTAAACATTTTGTGTCCGATGAACCTTAGCAGTTTAGGCAGAGATGCAACGAAAACGAGGCGGGAAACTTTCCACCCAAAGATCTTTTAAAAGTTATCAAGATAGAATCGATTGTATGCTGATATAGGCGTTACTCGCGAAAATAAACAGGACAATTCAGACTTGCAGTGAAGTACGCATCAAATGCTAAGCTAGCTAACTTGACTGAGGCTTAGTAAGCGAGGTATTTACCGGTGCGACATTCATATGACTTGGTCAAAGGAGAAACCGCAAGTTTCCACTTTTTTTTCTTTTCTAGTGTTTTGGTTTTAGCTTTAGGTGTCTTTAAGCTGTCCAAAAACGGTATAAGTGAGAGCCTCAGCAAGGGCAAAATATTTGCAGGAAACTTTGTTTCGTTTCAAATTAATTTGGGGATTAAAAGAGAAAGCATAAGAACCGGTATAATCCTCCTCATTAATCCTCTGATCATAACGGAATACAAAAAGCTTCTGTTTTCTTGGTTTTCTAATTGAATTACATACCAGGACCACTTTTAGTTGCTTGAATTAGGTAAAAAGTGACCTCCACATTTAAGAAAATTCACCACGCAAATCGAGGCCATAATGCGAAACTGAAGAAAACATGACACGCACAGCGTAAAATGGACGAAAAATAGCACGCAAAACTTAATCTAGATCTAGGCTCAATACAGCTCCAACATCACGATATATTCTATACCTAGCTCTGATACTAGGTTTTAGACCCTTAATCTAGATTTTGTATCTTGCTCTAACTTAAATTATACAGATTTCAACAAATGAAGAGGTCAAAACAACTTTTTACGGAGTTTTTTTTCGTAAGGGAGAAGGAAGAAGTGTGTAAAAAATAACCTTTCCTTTATTACTAATAAGGTCAAGTTTTTAACACGAAACGGGTTACACGCAAATGTTTTCATAAAATTATTCTGAAATAAATTTTTATATTTAGCATTGCCTGTACAAGATAATGAAGTTATGACTATAATAAATCATCATGCATATAATAGTAAAACAGAAAAGAACAACCTAATTGTAAATATGATCAGTTTGCTGCACGCTATAGAATATTTATAATTCCAAGGATGTTAAAGACACTTAAATGTACCCTAAGTCCTCTAATTAGAGAGATAAATTGACGTTGTTTTATTTCCAACGGTGAAGAAAAAGAACAACCTAAGAGACAGATAGACACACAGATTAAAAACAGACACTCGCGCAGATGGACAGACTGGGAGACGAACGAGACAGAAAAAAAGGTAGAGCATACAAAAAAAAAACAATGTTAATGAGGCTGATAATCTTGTTCCAAGCTTGCATTATTATATTCCTAAGTTTCAATTTGTTTGAAAGAGTCTGTTTCTTGTCTTCACTTCAATCCATCTTACCACAATTACTGTGGAGAAAACAACTGCCTCTGTGCTCACGCCGCTAGAAACTGTTGCCATTAAACAATTTTATATTAATGATGAAGTATTACTGTACAGCTGGTTTGGTTAGATTTCGGACCTAGCCCCACCGCCTGCTTGGTTGGAGGTAAGACGGACCAGGGCCGCCACATTTCTGTGTCCAGTGGTTTCGCCTCAGCTCGACAGGTGGTTGCTGGAGGAGCATCGTGGTCAGAGGCTCTGACCCCTGCGTGGAGTACTCGGGCCAGTACGTGAACGATGCCAGGGCAGACTGGAGGGTCAGTCTAGCAGGGCTGGTCAGCTGCCGGACGTTGAGTCCACCCAGAGGGAAACTGACCGTTGGAGACCGCTGGCGCGTGTTGAGGTTCAGGCCCCGGTTAGCGCTGTCTGTAACCAACGCAGACTGGATCTGTAGCGTTCTCAGGTGCGCCCGAGACCCGATGATACCGTTCACGTTGCCGTAACGGGCAAAGTTGGACCAGTAGCGGACCATCTGCTTCCCCAGGTCTTCCTCTTTAAGACGTTCGATGAGTGGCAGCGCGTTCGAGTAGAAGAGAGCCCGGATGTCCGAACCGTGGCAGGACCGCTTGTCACAGAAACTGTTACCGGAGAGCTGTGCTGACCACAGCGCGTTGGTCATCTGTTGTTGCTGGACGGTGAACGAGCCAGGAAGACTAGTGGGCATAGAAAACTCAAACATCCACACTTTAGCTGGCGTCGAAAAACTGGAGGAGTGGATCCTTCTGGATGCCATAGATCTCATCCCCCCGGTGTTCTGGAAATGTTTCCTCTCAAGCTGTTTTGCCACAAAGACCGCAGGGCAACTGAAGACATGCTCAGTGATGTAGCGGCCCAGAGCTTCTCTCATGTCCACATTCCCACTGTGTGTGGTCGGGGACGCCGTAAACGCGCTAAGCGACTGACCATTCGTGGTGGCAGCACTGGACACCACAAAATTATCGTAGTTTCCTCGGGACAGCGGCATTGGGAATTTCCGATACACAAAACCAACGCCTTCCTCAGCTGTTACTCCAATCACTAGAGGCTTGGACTCAAACCTGGACGTATCTTTGAACACATCAGAAGGGCTGTAGAAAATCTCTCTATGATCGATAGATGGGCCCCAAGGGAAGAACGAGACCAGTTGGTTATTGGTGTAGCTGTCCGATTTGACCAGCAGCTGAGCGCGGAGTATGTCAGTGGCGCTCTTGCTTCTGTAGCAGGCGATATCGTTCACAGTACAACCTAGCTCTCTTGAGAAGGCGGCTGCCTGCGCCCTTGCCTCGTCCCGTGTACGAAATGGGACAGTCCAAGGGCAACTGTGGAGCACGGCTGATTTGAACATCGTCTGAGATACCGGCGATGCCAGATGGGAGACAATGGACGCACAACCTGATCCGTCACCTATCAGTGTGATCTGAAAATACGAGGCATTGATTTAATGTTATTGTCAAGAAGCAAGAGATTGGTATATAAAGGAAAGCTCGAATCAGATCTTTATTCAAACCTATCTTAACTGTTTAATCTTTTTTTATACAAAATTTCTCTGGTTAAACTTTAAAAAGATTCGATTACTATAAATTTGAAGTGTGGATCAGCTGCTTTTTATTTGATATCAGCACAGTTTGAACTACAATTGAAGGGTTTGAGGCAAAGCACAATATACTGGATTTCATTCTGTAGTTATTGACACAGGTGAATCGATCGTTTTGAAATTTTCAATACCTCATTTTAATAGACAAAGCAGTTGAGGGCAAGAGATGCAGAGGGTGTACCCCAAGAAATTGGTTTCATGCTGTAAAGGTGTAGAGTTGGTGCCAGGAGTGAAATGCAATATCTAGGGTCAAGTGTAAGAAGTTTGGCGTGCCATTTGAAGTCGACAGAGATGACACCGATGATGGTGATGATAGGTCACAACTGATAATTGATACAATATACATGTCTCGCATCCAGAGTGAAGGAGTCGGAAGTCATTGAAAGAACGACATTTAAAGGTCTAGTTTTTTATTGTTTTTTTTTTTTTTGTATAAATTTCAAAGTATGAAAACACCTGCTACAAAATATTGATAATTTTATGAAATTTTTGACGCACGAAAGTTTAGAAAATGTCTCATTGCAAACAGCAACTTCCTTAAAGGTGAAAATTGCAACATTCGACTCATTCACCAGGAATGCGAGACAAACGCAACCTAAGTTTTTGAGTGGAAAAGACAGTGTGTCATGACCTGCGTGTGTGTTACTAAAATTACAGCGTTTCTCGTGTCTTACTTTAAACTTAAACATATTTCTTGTTCTGAAAAACGTGTATTGAGGGATCTGAGTGGATTTCTTGCATAGAACGGTGAACAAACGTCTCTCAAACTTACTCTCATTCTAAATGAAAGGATTAAGCATTGCGTCAAAAACACAGCAGTGAAATCTAAAGTTTAAGATTGGCCCAGTAAAATTTTTTCTGCTCCTTGAAATTCACCAAAGTGACGCATTTTTACTATAAAAAATACTACCAATACTTTGAATTTTTTTAAGGAGCGTAGTGGTGACATGGTATAACTAATAGCTATGTTTCTCTAAGTGGCAAGGCGGTGGGTGCCGAAGCATCTATAATTCGAAGGTTCGAATCATTCTAAAAACAGACATGTCGGGAATTTCCACTAAAAAGCCTACTTCTCTCCACTGCTATTTTCATACCTTTAGAACATTTCAATACTTTGAAGTAGTTTATCTTGATTTTAAATCTCACGTGTTTAAAAGTTAAGTTCAATTCGTCCCGGGCGTAATTTTAGAGAAGAATGCGTAAATTACACAAAAGTGGTTTTGCTGCAGCTATAAGGCCGTGGCAATTAGTTGGTAACCTCTCCTGTTTTATAATACCCTAAATTATTCAGAAACAATCATATCAATACTAAAACTTAATGATTCGATGTGGTTTAAATCACCCCATAATACATTGCCACGAGTTTTAAACAAATTGATGAAGGAATTTAAAAACAATCGTCATAAGACCTCGTGGTCGTGAATTTCTTTTCTTCATAGGGTCTTTAAAAAATTACAGTTAGTTCGCTATGATGTAGTTCAGAAGGTTCACAGGTTTAAAGCATCTTATTTTAGATCCAGCTTATTTTTCTGTGACTTATAGTAAAATATGGACTACTTCATCCCTCATCTCAAACGTCACAATCTCGACCTTTTGACACAGCATTATATGCAAGCAATAAAATAATAATATTCTCCACTTGGTGAATTTCTCACCCTGTCTGGGTCCCCATCAAAGGCTGCAATGTTGACCTTCACCCAGGTCAAGGCAGCCTGTTGATCCCGGAAGCCAAAGTTTCCTGCCGCGTCGCCGTACTTGTCAAATATGGACAAAAAGCCAAACGCTCCTGCGCATCACAAACAATAGAAATATGTATTAGTGTTAATTGATCACTCTCAGTGTCACTGTAAACATAAATTTCTTTCATTATTGGCGACAGAAATTTTTAACGGTGTCTTTACCAGCATCATTATATCATCATCATCATCATTATCATTAGTATCATCATCATCTTCATCATCATCATCATCACATTATCATCATCATTATCATCATCATTATCATCGCCATCCTAATTATAATAATGATAATAATGATAATGATAATAATCTAATCATTATCCTCACCGTCCTCCCCTTCCACATTGTAATCATAATCATCATCATCAACATAATGATAATAATCATTGTCACAACCATCATTGACATTTTTATTACTATAATCACTGTTATCCTGAGTTTCGTCATCACGATTATAATTTTCCTTCTGATCAACACTGCATTATAAGCAAAGTTTGCCAACCTAAGGTAAAAAAGGGAACGTAAAAAAACCCAACTCGCCTAGCCTATAATTGAAAGTAACCACAATGACGTGTCCCCTTGACGCAAAGTAGTCCGCGTCATAGACAGGCGCAGAACCGCCTCCACTCGAGAAGTCTCCGCCGTGGATATAAACAATCACAGGAAAAGTAGTCCCCTGGGATGGGTTGTGTAGTGGTCTGAACACATTTAAAGTCAGGCAGTCCTCAGATTGCTACAGGAAGAGGGAAGGAAACAACAAACAAAAACATCCATACTAAGGTTTGACAACAATATTATGTTTGTGAGCATACATAGGCTTTTGAATCCTTAATAAAAATACAATCGCATTTTGGCTTCGGCCGAAAGATGTACTTTGTCTGAAAGTTCAATATTTTACAATGACAGTTCACAAAAATCTACACAATGCCTGCGGTAGCTGGCTGCTTTCATGAGAAAAATATTACCTCATCAATACAACCAAATTTGTTTATGGAGCATCTTTTATAAATATTACCATTTTTTTTCAGTTATGTAAAAGACATAAAAAATTTTTATTCTGTTTTTACTTTCACTCTCTACCTTCTCTAGTATTCCTCCTTCTATCTCTGTCTCTCTCTGTCTCTCTGTCTCTCACACACACACACATACACACACTCTATATGTACGCCCTGTTACTTGATCACTGACCCTGTTGGTACAGTAAAGTCCCAGGCTTGCAGTATCACACGTCTGAAAACACATGGCACCAGAATAGCTGGCGTTCATCACGTCTGTCCAGGCTGCTACATCGCTTGTTGGGTACTGGTATCTGAATACAGGCGATTAAAATTATTCCAATACTCTT
>BMAT01012112.1:5935-20322 GCA_019649035.1 Elysia marginata | reverse complement strand
ATGTGGTTTACAATTACATTTCCCCTCGATTTTCTTAGGGAAATTCAATCCGTCTTTTCTTGGACGCGAAAGATATATTATTTATGAACCGCAGCGCTTGTAAACTTGTTTAAATGACGTAATCCTCTTCCAGTAAATAGTTTGTTGTGCTGGCTTTTTTCCTGGATTTCGAAACGTCAATTAAATTTTCCTATATATTAAGCTTTGTAAATTTGAAAAAGAATCATCAAGTCATCACTATGAGGGAAGTCAGAGCAGGTGAAATGAGACCAGAGCTTCATTTGCAGTTCTAACCTGCTATGCAACATTAGTTCAGGTCTTTGACATAAAAAAATACCTAAAAATTTTATTTTAACAAAGAATGTTTAACGCATTCTTGGGAGGGGGAGAGAAGTTTTTACTTCAAATTAACAGTATTTATTGATTGCGTCAGCTTACTTAGCTAAGCCAATGACTGTGAAACAAAGTAGCAATTTAATGAAAGAAAACTATTTGTTATTTAAACAAAGAAATATTTCTTAGTTGTAGTTCTTTTTCACGCTTCCAAATCGTAAACTTTTCAATCTTAATAGTTTTCTGGGCAGTCCATCCACCCGCCACCATCGCAGTCAGACAGCTCGGACCGCCCCGGGACGCATGCGCACTGCAGCTGACTACGACGGTTTGGACTCGGACGATGATTCTACTGGAAGTGATGGCTACGGCAGCGGGCAAAAAGACGGATATGACGTCATGTCGGTTCCTGCTACGAGAGGAACGCGCCTGCTCACTGCGCGGCAGACGACGAAACCTCGGGTGATTGACCACTTCCAAAGAGCCGAGAAATTTCTGAGGCGCCTCAGAGAGGAGGTGAGTTTTACATGGACTTGTCTGCCCGGAAACACACAGTTAACGCTAGCTCGTTAATATGTATAAAAAAATGTATCAGTACCAATGTTCTTTTTTTCTTGTACCGCATATAGCCAGTGTCTTACTTGTAGTAATAAAACGCCAGGGCCTAACCTGACAAATTACAATCTACGTTATTCTATATCATAGCCTAGCATAAATAGTATAGATCTATAGTATACTCGAGGGAAATTAATAGAGTGAAACAGCAAACTGTAGGAAAATTCATTGTACAATTGGTGCGCAAATTTCAGCACCATCAGTGAACGCACTGCTAAACAGCACCCCCCTCGCAGAGTGGTCAAAGCTGGAAGTAAGATCTGTTGTCCGTTTTCTGTTCACAAAGGGAACAAAAATTAATGTTACTTATTTTCAGAGTAGTAGTGGAAAACTACGGTGAATATGCCATGTCGATGACCCAAGCTCTGGGTTAAAAGAAGACCGCAGAAGTTTGCAAGATTAACCAAGGTTTGGACGCCCGAACACTGCGAACAATATCTGGAACACAGCTCGAGTTGATGAGCTTATCATAGTGGACAGAAGAGTGAAACTGAATGAAGTTTCTCTTAAACTTGACATTCCCAGAATTAGCGTTTATGAAACTGTCCATGATACACTTGGCTACCGCAAAGCGTCTGCCAGATGGGTCCCCAAAATGTTGTCAGATAAGCATAAACGCCAGAGAGTAGAAATCTCCCAAATCCTGCTGCACCCGTGACAACAAGAAGGTGATGAATTCGTTGATGACGAGCCTTGCGGGGACCATCGTGCCAGGACCAAGCTTTTTGAACACCTCATCACTGGAGATGAAATTTGGTTACAGCTGAGCATCCAGAGACAAAACGCGACTCAATAACATGGAAGCAGCGGTCCTCTCCTGTCCAACAAAGTTCAAAGTCCGGCAATCGGCAACAAAAATGATGGTCATCGAATTTTAGGTTTCACGTGGAACGATCCTTTCAGATATTCTGCCAAAAGGACGGAATGTCAATGCTGATCGATATTGTGAAAAACTTGAACGGCTAAAGTGATGCTGTTCGACTCAAAACACCAGGACTCTTGCGTAGCGAGTTTTTCTTCAACACAACAATGCAACCCCCCCCCCCTCAAACCCACACACCTCCCACACGGCAAAATGCACAAAGGAATGGCTTACAGGTGGGACATTATTCCCCATCCAGCCCACAATCCAGACCTTTCACCATCAGACTTTCATCTATTTGGGCCTCTAAAGCACCACCTGGGAAGCAAAACGTTTGAGGATGAAAATGAACTCACTCCTTGGTAAATTGTAACTTTAAAGTTGGACCGTCTTTGTGGTAGCCAATAAATCTGACCTGTAGTTGCCTGAAAGCGAACGTCTGGATGTCTTTGCCCGTCACGATACAACACTGTATTTAGCACTTTTATTCTGAGGGCTAAACGTTCCTTTTAATATCCAAAATAATTTGACAGGCTACAGCCAATAACTTAGCAACAACCTCTTCGAAAAATCATAATGCGTGATTCGAGTTCTGCATACAAAAATTGAAATCTTTTATCTTAGTAAGGAAGATGTTTTAAATCTTTATGGTTTATTTCACTAAAATTTAAAAAAAAAATGATAGATGGAAAGAAAACTCTGCACTCTTAAGCAATCAATATTTTCTTAGTTGTCTTTTAATCAAGACACCTTTGATTTAAATGTTCTTTAAAAGACAGCTTATGGCATAATTCATGTATCAAACAAAATTTACTGCCGTTCGTTAAACGATTTCTAAACTGTTTTTATCACAGCGTACAAATTGCTAACCTTGTGAGAGAACCATGTTGAAACAGGAACAAGTCATTCATACACGTTTTACTCATTTTACTTTAAATACAAAAATGTTTTACTATCTCCTGGCAAAAAAATTTGTTTACTTTGAAGTGAAAAAACTTCAGGCTGTAACAAAACTAGATTATGTTTTTTCGACGTCTCAAAAGGTAAAAGAAACACTATTAAAATATACTTATAACTCAGTTTGTGAAAACTTCAACTTGTCCCTGGCTTAACTTTGTCGTCTCACATTTCACAAGTAGACTCATTAACGCATGTCTTTGGTTATAAACCTTGTTTCGATATTCACAGGTTGCTCGACAAGAGCTTGAGTCTCATTACACTGACGCCGACCTCAACGACTTCGTGAACGCCGTCATCAGCAACATGCACCGTCACGTGACACCTTCCATCAACACGCCCAGTGACGTCACCGCCGTGGACAGGCCGGAGACCAGTAAGCCAGGCGACGGCAGACGCGCTTCCAAATCAGCCGTGAAGAAGGATGAAGGGCCTGGCCGCTTTGACATGGTGTACCCTATCCGTCTGTTGGCCAACATCCACACAAAGCACGACGCTATGCATAGGTCTCCGACACCCAGCCCTTCCCTCGGCTCAGGGTCTCCCAGGGTTAGGGCAACACCGATGGGGATTCCCGAAGGAGGCGCCCTGGGTCTCGGGGCAAGGCTTGTGATGACGGCTCCCCAGCCGCTCAAACCTTGGACAACCATGTCACTTGGTGGACCTCTGTGTGGCGGTCCTGGTGGCGGTCTCCCCACCATAGCCAGGTCTGATGGCGGCCGAGCAGCAATGAGGTCAATGCTTCGCTCAGGCTTTAAACGGAAACCGCTCGATGAGAGAGTCAAAGAGTTCTGTAAGGAGTTGGATGACATTCGGTCTAAGCGAGTTCCGCTTTTATCACAGTCCGTGACCAACACCTGAGTTTGTGTCATGTCCAGAAATATTTGACTATTGCCAAATACTATACGCAATGTCATGTCCTCAACAAGCCTCACACGCAGAAGTAAAATAAACCTACATATGTAGGATAAGTTCTCTATGCTATGTCAGTATATATTGAACGCTGTAAAAGGTAGGGAGGGGGCTGAGGAGAACTTCGGTCGATTAGGAATTATCGATGCTGCTATTGTTTTAATTAACGCAGCGATTCCAATTTTTTTTTTGTTGGAACCGTAAATGATTTTTAGGAAACTGAACACGTTTCTTCCCTGTGCTTGATTTTTAGCTCATAAATATCATTTTACCGTACTTGCCGTAGTAGACGATTACACAGATAAACGATCTGTACTTTCAAGAGTCTCAAAGTGCCAAGATGTAGAAAAAATGGGATTACATAAGAGAATCACTATACTATCATCTTAGCGATTGATAAATTACAATTTGGGAGTGCATCATGGCGCAAGAGAAATATGACTCGACAACATTCCTGAAAAAAAAACCCATGCTTTTAGAGTTATTTCTATCATAATCATGACACTCTTTTGTCGGGTTTCTATATCGATATATTTACCCTTACCTTGTTGATTACTTTGGCTGTGTTGGACTAACGCCAGCTGTGCTTACAACTTCTTTGATTTTGTAGGATTGTTAACTTATGTAATATAATGTAAAGATTTAAGTGTAGAAAATATATTTGAAGAAAAAAAGTTTTCGAAACTTTTCAATTTAGTTTGAAAAAAACCCAGCCTTTTTTAGAATGACAAAATGAATATCAGAGAGTGTTTGTAAAGAACAGTAGGTATAATGTATTAATTAGTTTAACAAAACGATTGCCCTGAACTAAAATCAATGCTTTCCCAAAAAAAGCTATACTTATTTAAAGGCTAAATGAAAAGTATTCGAATGTAAGCAAGACTGGACTCACAGTGTAATAAATTGTTACAAAACCAATCCGTTGGGGTCTCTTTGATTGCTTTGTAGATACTGCCCTTCATATGTTTAAAACAGCTTTTCGTTAAACCCATTTAAG
Source organism: Elysia marginata (assembly GCA_019649035.1). Classification (NCBI taxonomy): domain Eukaryota; kingdom Metazoa; phylum Mollusca; class Gastropoda; family Plakobranchidae; genus Elysia; species Elysia marginata. The sequence goes on along the minus strand of BMAT01012112.1, from coordinate 15,646 downwards.
GCATGTAACTAGTGAAATATAAGAATAGGTTTGACATGAAAACAGCCTTAAGTGCTGTTGTTTGATAAGCTTCCAACCAGAATTCTAGAACCTTCGACACCTACCCTTTTTCTACTCAAAGAAAAAAAAAGATTTTGTCGCGTAACCAGAAGGTAGCATCTTAAGACTTTTAAATCCTTGGTGTTCCACTGTTCATTACTGATCTTCAAAACCTGCATTATAAAGAGTATGCCAAAAAAAGGATCTGCTGCATACTTTTAGTGCGATTTGGATCTTCCCATTTAAGTTAGCGAGTCGCTTACAGAGACTAAGCAAAGATCTTTGCTATGAATTGAATTGGAGTTTCAATGTTTTTATTTCTTCATTGATTTTGTGGCCATTGGCCCATACATCTAGCAACAATCATCAGTCGAGTATGAAAGTCACATTTCAATAACAATAGTATATTCATACAGATATACAGGTAGTACATTACTAACAACTGTATTTCAACATACTAATAAATACAAAATAATAATACATACAAGAAAGAATATATAACTATAAGTAAAGATTTACTCTCACAATCGCATAGATCCTAGTGATCATTATTTATGAATGAAAAAGGAAAAAAGTGGCAGGTTCTTTTGTCTATTTTAACTGTGTTCCTTGTATAAGTTTATAGAGTAGATTTATTTAGTATACTTTGAATACATGTAATTAGCTGTACACTTTTAGATTCATTGCATTTACATGTGGGAAAGAAGCTAGTTCTGTAGAGGCTCACGAGAATCGTGTTGCATTTGAATATATTTCTTTGCCATGAAACTTCTTTTTTTTTTCAGAAGCGTAGAATGGACGTGGTTTAACTTTTTATTCTCTCAGTGGCAAGGTGGTGGGTACGGAAGGTTCAGTAAGTCGAAGGTTCAAATCAAATCAAATGTAGGAATATTACTATAAAACCTTTCAGTTCCATAAGTTTACATTGATTTTGTACGTGTGTTATCTGGTAAAAGCTGAGTGAGATTGCATATTAAAACTTTATGAGACTTGGGTTGAAGTTTCGGAGAACACAAATCTCCATAACAATAAAAGAAAAACTTTTGTCTTTTTTGCTTTTTTAAAACTTTTTTGCTTGTTTATAAGGCAAAGTCTATCATAAGTCTCTATTTCACCCAAATATACCACCGTGAAGCGACTTTCCGCCACAAAACATTGCGCCCTAGACATTACTGACTCCAGACTTTTTATTTTAATCTCTACATTTAAGATAACTTAAACTGTAACAGTTTTAGAATAACTGATGTTCGCCAATTTAAAAAAAAAACCAGCAAAGTTTTCTTCTGTAAACAACATTGTTAATTCTAGTCGGAGACAAGGGAAAACTTCTCCGGACAAGTTAGATTAATTGCTGTCTAAAACACATGGGCTCAAGTCCTTTTTTCCATATCTAGCTCCATTGGCAAGCATGATGGTTTTGGCTTTGTATTACAATCTTAGCTAAACTTAATCCTTGAAACCTGGACAATAGTTTGTAAAATTTTCACAATTCAAACAGCAGGCAAAAAATGATGTTTATGGGAAGAGGAGTAACTCTAGTTTTAAAACAAATATCTATTTTACTTCCCTTGATTTAAAGGACTTCTGAGAAACAGTTGGAAGAAAACAAAAAAAGATAGAATTAAGGCGCATCCGACTTTCTCAAACTCTGCTTTCCTAAGTACCACACGCTTGTTTTTGTGTTTATTTTTATTTTCTTATGATTCGTTATTATACCTTTTTCTAAACTTAAAACAGTTTTTCCAAAATCCCAGTAAACTGTGAAGGCTTGCATCTTCCACATCAGATCTGTTTGGGAACAGATACAATTTTTAAATAAAAAAAAAAGTTTTAACATTTTTTTTTAAACCTTGATTTTTTTGTATGCATTGGGTGGGGAGGGGGGATATTAACTCCTTCAAAGCTCAACCTAAAGAAAAAATGATTTATTTCTCTTTTTTTTGCAGTAAACTTCACAACTGTCAACTAGAGACTAGCAAAACCTCAGACGGATTAGGTGTCGAAACGTAACATTTGTGATACGACAAAACTCCATGCTTTCGCAATGTGTAGCAGTGAGCAGAATAATTCAGAAACCTAAAACAGTTCTTAAAAATAAAAGTTAGGCCTATCAATTTTGAAAAAAGAACTATGAAAGCCCTAAATGAAAATACTTTTTAAATTTCGCCAGCCAAAGAATTAGGTGTACCCATACTCAAAATGAAATTTTCAACAAAAAATTTTCACAAGCATAGAAATACGCATTTTTTTCCTTCCCGATTGTATAATTTATCTCGGTTTTAACTCGATGAATGTCCCCCACATGTATGCGCTCTTCTTTTTATGCCTGATAAACTGGCTGGATATGAAGCATTTACTTGAGCTTCGTATTTTTCCGAAAGATGCAATCAAACATAACTTTTTCTTTCGACCCTCAACCTTTGGAGATATATTTTCCTTCAGTTTGAAAAATATATATGCCACAAAACCCACTATTGTTCATTATTAGGTTATTTATTTGAAAACCTTGAGTGTTTATCAGTACATTTAATTATTTTGCATACGAGCATTCTACTCGGACAATGTTTTTTCAATTTTATTCCTGTGATTTCTCCCACACTAATTTTTCTAAGTTGTTATGTTAACTTTGTAATTGTTACACTAATATTTATGTAAAAATTAGCAAAATCACCTCACTTTTGTTAACCACAGATTAAACTTGTCCAGCTTTTCCTACAGCAATATTGTATGTTTTTTTTTGTAAAATAAATTAAGCTCAACATAACACCAAAAATTAAACAAATATAATTATCTCATAATGATGGTACGCTAAAACGCATGGATTACATGGGAAAATTGGTGTTCTTTAAGCAAACTGATTGAGATTTTATACAGAGTATAATCACATCTTATCTATACACACAAATATTAACTGTCATAAAACCTACTTTTTGGTAATGTTTTATTGACTTGGAGCGGTCAATGGCTTACATAACAGTATCGAAAACAATCATTAGAAAAGAAAACATTTATATAATAAAGACAATAATAACAACAAACTTAACTAAAGAATTTACTCCTTTGATTATAACACAGACATGAGATGCTTGCTCATAGTATTATAGAATATTTTGTTCAGTGTTCAGAAGCATTAGTTTCTTCTCAATAAAATTCATATTGGAAAATTTATAAACAAAAGAAAAAAAACTAAAAAAACAAACTTTATTTTATTCACCTTCTCTCCGCCCGTCTCCAACTGTTTATCCTGATTCTATCTCGCCAGAAAAGATTTTGGTAATAGACATACAACCAGCGCAAATTGTGCAAAATCCGCATTGACTAGTTTTAACTAGTTTAGAGTTCTTAAAGTCCACTAAGCTTGAAATTTCTTTTGAAATAAAGCAATTCATTTGATTTTAAACTAGAAATCTCAAATTAAGGACGAGCTGGGGCTGTAATTTTTTTAAATCCTTGAAGAGCATAAAACAATAATAGAAACATTGTTATGATCATAGCTTATCATCTTAATTTTACTTTGAGTTGAGTTTCACGTTTAGCAATATTGTGCATGAGATAGACTACAACAAAGTTACAATACCATGTTTGCTGAAAGGTACGTATTTTCAGTCATTGTTGTTTTGTAAATGAATGGTTTTCATGATAAAAAGTATTATATCAGAATTCTTTAAAGTTTTGAAAAATTACATGAAAACCACTTAAATTCTCATTCGTTTTCATCTAGAGATATCATTTTCTTGCAGGTTATTACTGTAGGTAAAATTGCCAGTTTTGTGAGATGAAAATTACAAAGATAATTACACAACCGATGGTTTTAAAATTTGCTCTTTTTCTCTGCTTTTTAAAAATGGCTCACAAAGTTGTTTTTTTTTTGTCATAAATCCCTTCAAATGTCTCGAGATCACTCAAAACTAGTTTTAGGTTGAATCTTTAATATGAGCAATTGTTTTCTAGTACTTTTATTTTCGTAATGTTTAAATCAACAGCTGTTCTCCTATATATCTAAAAAGTTTTGAGAATTTCATGAATTTAATAAAATGTCAAACAATTGGAGGCTAAGACAAAGGCATTGTTTAAAGTATAAACGTTATGTGATTTTTTAATTGTAAAAATTTGATTCACTTGAAATAATTCTGAGACAAACATTGAAAGACATTGATAAACGTAGGACAATGTTTTATTAAACTGTATGGACAAAAAAGGTAAATAAATTACAAATCGCTGACATGATAATTACAGTATGCATTAAATTATTGATATCGGTACAAAAACACTTTTTTCCTTAAAAGAACTTTAAAAACAAATCTTGTGGGAAAAACGTACGTTAACTTATTTATAAAAAAAAGAGGAAAACAAATTAACAATTCACAGCCTTTTCTATTAATAAAATCGGCTCATCTTTGCCTCACAAACTGTGTGTTACTCTTGATCTGTAACTCTTTACCTTTTTACTGCTTGCAATGGGATTTTTAAAACAAAACAAAAACTGAGTTAAAGCAAAATAAAATACTTTCAGTCGATTTTTGTTAACTCAAAAGAGGTTTAATACCTAAATGACACGGATTGAATTGAAATCTTGGCGGCCTTAGTACTGGCCTAAAACCTCACTCAACTGTATTTGCAAAAGCCGTAATCCTTTTTTTTTTTTACTATTTTCAAATTAATTTTTGTATTTTTGGCGAGCCTATAAGAGAGAAGTGCCCGCAAGTTCCAACATATCCCTGTCAGGTTAACCAAAAACCACCACAGTAAGGTTAGAACCCCAGCACATTATGTCTGCGCTCGACGGTTTGACCAATCTGTACAGATCACGCTGGTTCCATTATTATTATCCCTTTTTTTGACTGCTCTTAAGAGTGAAGTACTGGTTGAGCTCAAACCGAGACGGTCTAAACCTAGGCCGCCATAGAACAGGCCGAAAACTCCAACATGAGTAGATATCATTTTCCCTACATTTTGTATGTAACTTTGTTTTGGGCCGGCCCATAACAGGAAAGCACTAGTTAAGTTCTCATGTGCCCCGACATACTCAGAACTTAAAAGAGATAGATCATTAGAACTCTCATGCACAAGTTTGTTTAGATTTTGACTGACAGGCCTTTTGATTACGGTGGCCTAGGTCTAAACCCAAGCCACTTACCCAAAAGTTACACCTCTCACCCCGTATGTCTAACACAAGCGTGTAAAGGGCCTGCCCTTTACTCAAAACCATTTTTTTGAAATTGCTTTAAGTTCTAACTCATACCAAGAATTGGAAGAGATAGATCAAAACGATGCTTATGCACAAGTTTATTTACATTTGGGCTGGATGGCCTGGTACTGAGAACGTCTAGGTTCAAACCTAGGGGACCATACGCAAAAGGCATGTCAGTCGGAAACGTAAACAAACTGGTGCGTGAGAGTTCTAATGATCTATCTCTTTTGAGTGTTTAGTCAAATTGGGCCAAGTGAGCACTCAACCAGTACTTTACTGTTATGGGCCGGCCCAAAACAAAGTTAAACACAAAATATAGAAAATTTGACATCTACTCATGTTGGAGTATTCGGCCTGTCCTATGGCGGCCTAGGGCAAAACCTACCCTAACTACTCACCGACTAACAATTAAAATGAAATAGTTTATTGGATTAGAGCTGTGATGCTCCTATTTGTTTACGTTTGTGTTGATGTGCCTGTCAAGTATGGTGTTCTGGATCTAAATGTGTGGCCTGGAAGTGAACACGTTCCATAGCGATCTGAGCGACATGAAGGCGAAAACAAAACACATGTTTCACCACCAGTGCAAGTGAGTGCGATATCGTATGTAACAGTTTAGGAAAGCGCTTTTTTTCAGTAGCGTTTTTTCCATTTATATCAAACTAACATGTTATAAAAAATCTGTATTTTTTCAAGTCCTTTGTCAGTGTTTGAAAGCTCTGGAAAATATTTTTTTAAAATATTAACACTTTGTATTGTAAACAGTTTGACATCCGAATCATTTGGATGGGCTGGTCGCGAGAAAAATTATGCTAGCACCGGTCAGACAGAGTTTCAAGCCGTAGTTCTCCTTACTACATCCTCGTTGACCCCGACAGAGGTCACTGACAAGAGCCCTTCTCTGTCCTTGACCCTGATAACGACCTTGTGGAGGGCTTCCACCGGTAGGAACAGTGTAGGGGAGGAGGAGGGAACTGGCGGGGGAGACACAATGCCAGTCCGGCCCAAACCGTTCAATACTGCCTCTAGTCCAGACTTGCTCGTCGAATTGTTCTCTTGAGCTTTCAACCTTCGCCGCGCTTTCTGTTCACTGCATCGGCTACAAGCGGTTTTACCTAGCACGTCACAGAAATGTGTGGTCTCGTGACTCGGAGGGTCGAACTGTGACGTCTGCGAAGCTAGATATGTCATGTGTGCTCCTCCAGTTCCGGCATTGGTGGGGAAAGATCGATTGTGTCTGGTGCTATCGAATTTAGGAGAATCTTTCGCTGGAAGTCGAAAACGAGTTTCTTGGAAAGGGTAATTTTCTTTATCGCTAGCTGTACGCAAAAAGTCACTGTAGGGGTCATGCGTGTGTCTGTTGGTGCTGTTATGGTACTGCATGCTTCCGGTTGCCATGTTTGTATTATTTACGATGCCGACAGATGCTCGATGCCTTGTGGGATGATTGCTGTGTCGAAGCCCGAATTCCCCTTCCTCATGACCCCAGTTAGAAAATTGTTCGGACTTGTAGTGAAATGGGTTGCTTAGGACCGCATGTTCAGTTTTTGTCGCTGCATTTCTTTCCATGATATCCATATCCAAGATTTGTCTTGTAGTCACATTTTTGTTGAACTTATTTACACGCCGTTTTTTATTGCCTAGCTCTGGCTCTTGTGTGCGAAGTTGTTGAACTTTTCTATGTAGCACAGTATCATCTGCAGGATTTTCTCGGTTACGAACTACGCGTAGACTGTTACGCTGTTTCTTGAGAGCTTCATGGACGTATTTCCTCTCCAGGAGGTAACTGCTGTCCCCTGGAACATCCCGCTGACGTCGGTTACACTCCACTGGGGGAAGGATCACCGTATTTTCATGCGTTATTCTCGCGTACGACGCATTGACCTTTTTGCTAAAGAGCGTTTTTCTGTCAAGTAGGTTACGGTCAGATATTGAATCCAGTAAAGTGTCTTTCCTGGAAAGTTTCGGGTTTTCCCACATACTGTGAGTAAACAGTGTGCCATCATGGCGTGAGACCGGTTGCCAAGAGGAAGAATTGAGTTCAGGCGTTGTCAGCCTGTCCTGCTCGGAGTCGGAATCGATACTCTCTGAAAAACTCGCTCGCCCGCAAATGCCTGGAAGTTTGGATAGTTTGGAAAATCCATTCTGTCTTTGAGTTATAAACTCGCTGTCTGCCTCGTCATGAGCACTCAAAAGGCAGCGATTGTTTCGCTCTCGGGTTTCATAACCCAGGTTAGTTTGTCGCTGCTTGTCTTCTTGGTGTTCTAGGATATTACCTGCTGGAGACCCCAGGTCATAATCCTCATTGTTTCTTCTAGAAGCCGCGGCCTCTGCGTCACAAAATATGCAACCACTTGGAGCTGGCAATCGAGAAGGAGCCAGAGGCTCCGGTAGCTCTCCATGCTTGACGTGTGTGTCTGGTAGCACTGCTGGCTGCTGTGAAATGTCCACCTTCAGTGGAGGGGTCAGCGAAATGAGGGGCACCCCAGGAAGTCTGGCCTGAGGTTGACCTTGACCTACTGGTGTCAAGGTCAGGAAAGTTTTCTTTGATTTATCTCTACCCCCAGAAACGGTATCAGATGGTTTCCATAGAGAAGACGAAGCGTACGGCTTGTGGGACGAAGGATCTTTGACGCCATCTTTAAATGCGTGAGGCAAAACGCCTTTGTTACGACTTAACCATGTGCTTTTGGACTTTTCACCTCTATTGCTGGGAGAGAAAGATGTTCCAATGTAGGCTACTGGAGTCGGCTTTACATTGGATAGTTTCTCCTGGTTCAAGCTTCTGGTGTTGGCGACGTTGTTGAGGGTTGCCTTGGGATTTTCTTTGGCGTTTTGATCGAACTTCCACTGAAATTTCATTGTGTTAGCCATCTTTGCTTTAGATACCTTTGACCTATCTGCTTAGAAAGATCATCGGAACGTCAGCCAAGGGAGTGGGTGATTTCTTCATTGAGTACACTATAAATTTTGACTTTTCCATTCTGGCAGTTCAATGTTGTTTTCAGATTCAGTACTAACAGACCTGATAAAAAAAAAAACAAAGAAAGTATAAATTAGCATTTACTGGGTAAAAAATGCAAATCCCAATAGCTTATCATTATAGACTAAGGACTGGAAACAATGGGGGGGGGGGGGGGTAACTATAATAGGCTGATAAACCTTATGTTGCAGATTAAGAAAATCCATGAAATGAAGGATTAGTCATATTTAATTTTTACGGGGTGGAGTATTTTTTTCTAGTTTACTGCAAATGTAATTTTTCTTTTGAAGTTTGGTGTAATTACTTTTGACTTTCTAATGTGATTAATATCGTGATTTGTAAACGCTTACACGGTGACATTATCCTAACCAGAATAGCATTGCATAAGTGAAACATATTTTGAAACACATGAAATACTATAGCATTAATACTTGAAAATATTAGATTTCTTATGAAAGCGTTTGTTTTACTTATTGAACTTTTCATCTGTATGAAGCAGTTTGTGATCTAATATAGGTCTAATATATCTACCGTTCCCATAACTCAAATAGGCGTAACAACAAACATTACCACACTAAAAGGTAATACCAACAGTAAAAGAGTTTTCTTTATATTTTGAAATGTCGAGCACTCAACTTCGTGACGTAATTTTACCTTATAAAATGTAATAAATGTCTACAGTAAAACCAGTTAAAATAACATTCAAGGCCGCCATATCTAACGCCGCAGTAATTTTTCTCACGATATTTAGAAAACTTTCTAAAGCACCGAGCTCACTAGATAATTCAGTGGCTTTCTCTGTTCAATACATTATTGTGTAGATAACAAGTTAAAGGGCAAGTACTTTTTTCGCATCTGTTACTTTTAGTATACTTTGCGTTTGTACTGTGTCTTTTACCCCTTTGTTTGATGGCGAACTTTTGTTTGAACCCGCGGAACTTGAAAGTCCTATTGGGAATGGGATCAATATCCAACACAGCAGTTGTAATCGTTCTGCTACAACACTGAATCGATTTTAACTTACTTACTCCTTTCATAAAAATGCACCTAAGAAGGTCAGAATACACCGTACAATATTAGAAAGTGAAAAGAAAGCTGTTCTTCAAAGGTAAGTTTTACTAAATAGCGACTAAAGGGTAGGAAAACTAAACGCTGATTTATTATTAGAAACGTTTCTTTCAAGCTTTGCGTAGAGGTTTGATTAATTGCAAAAAATGTATACGAATGCTTCTTAAATGAAACAATAAGTACCGAAAATGCACGATTACAGATACATATCAAAAGACGAATTTTAAAAATGAAATAAATGTGCCTCTCCGTGTGTTTGTTACTCTGTCTGTCTACCTGATTGCTTTTCCTCCCCTTTTTCTTCCTTTTTTAGGCCATTTTGTTCCTACTATTCTCCTTTTCCTCATCCTCACTCTCTCTTCCTGTTCTTCTTCTTCTCCTTTACCTTCTTCTTCTTATTCATCTTATTCTTCTTTTTCTTCTTCTTCTT
>BMAT01012108.1:129244-142121 GCA_019649035.1 Elysia marginata | reverse complement strand
AAGAAGAAGAAGAAGAAGAGGAATGAAGAATGAAGGTTTCGTAAAGACAAAAAATGTGCTGTGGATTTTCAAAGTTTTAGGTTCGCAAGATATCACTATTTATTAATATCAGCATCCATATCAGTGATATGGTTCTTTTTTATCGAGATAATTTGTTTTAACTAAAATAGAAAAAAGAAGAAATATATAGAGCAGGATTAGGAAATGCCCCAATGTGATAGGATATATCCATGGAAGGTGAATTTTGAACTGGTTTTCGACCAGTTAGGTACGATTTTGTTTTCAGCCAAAAGCATGGCTCTGTTCGCTTTTCCAACTATCGTTGTGGTAGGGAATATCGCGATAACCCAATTCGTTTATGGGTCAAGATTTTTGCTTTCTTTAATCTATTGCGCTTTTACATTCGCTCATCCTAAAAATATATATTTCAAAAAAGATGTAAGCATTGGTGTCTTGCTCATTATAGATCGCAATTTATCTTTCTTGGTTGCCATCAACAATAATTATCATTTGATGTCAACTTGGATTTTCTGCTTGACCAAATCAGTGGAGTTTTTGTAACTACTCCTGAGTGTTTCCATTCGATGTACACACAAGACGCTCTGTGAAGTTTTGCCATTAGAGTAACATCGTTATTGAATTACACTGCTAATCCAAGGAAAAATGTAGCTAGTAATTCGGTCATCTATTGGCCTTTACCTACAACAATTTCATTAGATTCCTGCTCGAGGTGATTTTATGACCTCAGCATTCTGGTGTGGACGGGGCAAAAAAAATAAACTTGTTTTACAATTTCTAATGCCAGAAATACCGCAACAGCTTGATATAATGTGAATTAACAAAGAGACAGATAATATATCCAAAAGCATTGTGAGTGTGGTCGTAATATATACATTTATTTAATATAACCTGTTGCTGTCGATATTGTTGAGTCCATTTTTTTTCAGTAATGCAAGGACTTACAATACATAAAACCACGCACTCACTTTGACATTTCTAGCGACTCACGTGTCTTTGCCTTGACTTTCAATATAGCATTGTGCATATCCACTGGATGTATAAATACAGGCGGTTATTTTTATATTTATGATACATTACAACTCCAATCGCGCAGTTTATACTCAAAGCATTTCATCATATATCTTAAGGCAGTAGAGACACATTAAGTGGAAAGACGATCGAGTATGTAAAATTAACGCAACCAGCTTTTATTTACGTAAAGGAAGAGAGCGTAAATTTTTTTTAATGCTCATTTTATTCAAGCCTTATTTTTTTTAATCGAGGAACCGGTTCACTTTTTTATGACGTGTTTGAATGTAATAAAGGTCTTGGTGCTTTTACATAATTTAAGCTCAACAATTTTTAGTTCCCGGACTCAATGCGTTGCGGTGTGTACTTCTCAGTATGAAGATTATGTTTGTTGAAGTTTTTTTTAACAGTTTTTTTGTTTTTGCTTGTTTGTTTGTTTCTTTTGTTTTTGTTTTGTTTTTCTTTTTGTTTTTGTTTTGTTTGTTTGTTTGTTTGTTGTTTTGTTTTTTGTTTTGTTTTGTTTTGGGTTGTTTTGGTTTTTTTTTTGTTTAATTCATTAAGTTTTGAAGAGACTAGCTATTATTTTCATTAACTATTTGTGCTATGTTGGTTTTACTGGTCTTATTTCCATACTATTGAGTACATGATGAAACTTTTTTTTTACTTCTCCTTTTCAGACTCTTGAACAATAACGAGATAGAAGAGTTAGAGGAAGGAAGTTTTGAGGGATTGCCCCAACTTAGATATCTGTAAGTATCAAGACACGGGTAGGGCTGAGCAGAACTTTATTTTCAAATTCTGTTCAAAAGATTGCAGTGTTATCTTTGGGATATTTACTTCGTTTCTAATGTAAAAAAAAAACACAAAAGAATTGTGGCAGAAAGGGTTTTACTTGTTTCATGTGTTATTCCTCCTTTTAAAACAGCTTTGAAGAGTTTTATTTTTTTAAATTAGAGTTTACATTCTCAAGTTTAATTTCTCGCAATCTTGGCTCTTAAAGTTAAATAATGTTCTAACTTGCACACAAGTGTATTTATCTTTAACTTCAGTTTCAAAGAAAAGCGAATGGTAACAAATACTTCATTGTCACTTATAAGCTTTACAATAAAAAAAATTCTTCTATATTATATCTCTACCTTTGATTCCATATTTTAGTTGAAAACTTCTTTTTTTTTTTTTACAGATATCTATACAGAAACAAGATCAAGAAAATTCATCCAAACACATTTAGTCATGTGCCCCAACTGGAACAACTGTGAGAAACACATTTTTTGTTTTCTTTTTGTTACATTCTTGCCTGTAAATAATACTATTACAATTTGCACGTATCGCTTTTTTTTTAAAAATAAATCGTCTATCTATTCCTAGTCTATTTATAAAATTTATTCTAAATCTCAGAAGTGCACTTACATGTTTTTCGCCTTGCCTAGTTACTAGGCATAAACTAGAGCTCTATAAATAAATATCGCTGTTGTTTATGTTATTTCTTCTTTCGTTTTTTTTTCAATGAATGATAAACAATAAGTCAACCTTTGTACCCGCCGAAAACATCGAATATCTACACCTCGCAACCTAGCTCTTTAATGCCAGCTTATCTTTTATTCCATGCTAAAAGAAGAAGTCTTGTTTTAAGATGAAAATAAAAAAAACCAAAGAAAATAGGTTAGGTTAAATGAGTTAAAAGAATTCAAATTAAAAACTAAAAATTAAAAGAATCAGGTTTCTCAATTTTCCAATTCGGACAAAATAGCTGCAAATGTTGAAACTTCCTCATTCTTTTACTATAGGTCTCATGAGAAACAGGCTAGCGGATATACGACTCACGAGAGAACAAAATAAACGTAAATAATTTTCGTTGCGCGGGTGTGGGAGTCAGAGGGGAGGAGGAGGTTACCATCACAGAGTTACGGGTCATGATGTCAGAAGCAAAGCTTGCAACCCTTTCAGTTCTCTGAACTTTGATCAAGCCACCACCTGGAGAACGTGGGATAGGAAGAGAAGAAACTGTGGGAAATTGTAGCCAAGTAACGTGTTTATATAGAGGGTGTAAAAAGACTGTAGGAACGCCCAACCCTGCTCAATGATATGGGATGTAAAACTATGAGTACTATTATCATACAATTATTTTGCCAATGCTTGCCTATCCATCCTCGCGTTTGTCTCGCTGACTTTTCCAGTTATCATTACTTTTTGTCCATGTGCAACATGATTTAACTATGTATCCCTTTTTCTCCAGATTTCTGCAAATCAATCAGCTTACATCTGTTCCTCCCCACGTCTTCGACAGCAACCCTAATTTGCGGCGACTGTAAGAAATCTAAGCCTGATTTTGTTTTTCCTTATTTTTACTTTTCGACAGATTTAAAAGCTGCTTCGAAGCACTGATTTTTTGTATTAAAAAACGAACTAACTTTTGTTTCCCATCTGAATCAATGAAAAAATTATTTCGTCTGTGCTGGGTAGATGAAATAGCTAAATATCCGGTTATTTTTTTCTTTGGCAAACTGAAAGTAGCAGGCTAAAACATCTTTAGATTTAATTCTTTAAAGTCTAAGGGCGCAAAACTAAACAAAGAATCTACTTGGGGCTCTATACATGTCACAAGAACACAAGGCCCTTCGTTCAGTTTTCTCTAAAAATTTAGATAAATCAAGTTCCTTCTTTTCAACTCTTACGAGCAAGAAATGTGCGAAAACCCCCTCATTTCGATAAATTACTGTAGATCTTTAATAACGTATTTTAGTCTCACTACATTTCCGACATAAACTTCTTTGTACAGTTTTGTTTTAAACAGTTGACTATTATTACCTTGGTACCACAATACAATATAGGTCCCTAAGTAATTGCTGTATAGAATTCAAAGCTTTGAGTGCTGGGCAAACCTTGAACACTCCCCCCCCCCTCTCTCTCTCTCTTCCTTTTTTCCTAGCCGCCTGGACTCTAATGCCCTGGTGTGTGACTGTGACATAATGTGGCTACGTGACATGCTCCACGAGAAGCACACCTCCACCCAGGCTGCTGTCACGTGTTTCCACCCGTCCAACCTGCGCGGTCGGTCGCTCCTGAGCATCCCTAAAGAGTTCTTCAGTTGTGGTCAGTACAGGGTGCAGCATCCGTTTCTTAACATTTTATAGTCCTACACCTCGAACACAACATGCACGAATATTAAAACAGTTGCTCCACTTTTACCCTAAACACAGCTTGCTGAAATATCTTTATCTATCTGTTTGCACTTCCTCCCTCTCTTTTCTCTTTCTTCAATTGCTCGTCGAATGTAACATAAAAGGTTAAATGTCTATAAAATGATAATAGCAATTATTACCAGGATGTCACTGTAATCTTCTTGCGGAGCAATCGAGACATTCCTAGGAATCTTACAAATTTGGTTAATAATCATAAATTGCGACCTCTTTTCTGTAGATACTTGCTAGTGAATGAATGATGGCAGAGAAATTTGGGTGTAGCAGATATGACTAATTTGCTATGCACAGCATCCTCTATTATAAAAGGCAGCCCACACACTTATTAAAAAAAGCAGATATGAAAACTAAGATCAGTGGCTCATGATTGTTGCCAGGACATGGAAAGAAATCGGCCATATTAAGGCGCCATGAAGCATGAGACAGTATGAAAAACATAGCAAAAGAAGTTAAGAGCAACCCCAGTAAGAAGGAACTCGTGTAAAACGACAACGGCAAAACAAAATTAACATGAAAACAGACCATTACAAAAGCTCTGCGGTAGAAAAGAGCTTTCCAGTAGAATTTGCTATGGATCATGAATGATGAGCTAAAATGCTTTGACGATAAACATTTTAGAGGGTTGTTGAATGACGAACGTCTCTTACGTTTAGAAATAGAAAACGGTGTACCCTGCAGCGAGCTTTTATTTTGGTTGGGTTCAGCAGTGCAGCAGTAAGACCTCAAATACAAATCTAAACTTAGAAACTAGATCTACCCGATTCCTACGGGGAACTACCCTTAACGAAATTTTAAGATTCATGCAACAACTCTATAAATGCATATAAAGACATAAATAAAAAAAACCAGAAGTTTTAATTTCGTCCTCTAGTAGAAAATCGATTTAATGCACATAAAATACAACTGGAAAATCGTAATTTTCAACTAAACAAAAGTGATAGCTATTACTCTCACACCATAGGAAGGTAAAATGACTTATTAGTATATTGTTTATTATTATATAAGCGTATCTCAACTTCTGATTTGTTTGTTTTTCCTCTCTTCCATCTTAAACTTTTAACGTAGTTGATGGATTTCCTCAAGGTAGGTCGACGTTGCACAAACATCAATCAATTCTCATAATATAGGTCTAGCCAGTAGTAAAAGTTTTATGAAAAGAAGATTACTTTTACGTTGTTAAATGTGCGCATTACTGTTTCCTCATTAACACAAATCCACACTTCATCCACCGCTTAATATTTTTTTTCAAAATTAAACTAATAAACAATGGTTTTCTAACAATAAGCACAACTAATACTCCCAGGGAAAGGTAGCTTAAGTACAAAAGGGTAAAATGCGTGTGGTTTAGTCTTCCGGTCACTATTTATGAATTCCAACCCCGAGCCTTTCTTTAAAGCATACTGATCTTGCATTTGAGTACATTTATGATATTTAAATAATTTTATGTTGCAGCTTTCGCTGTTAACTATTAACTTTTTTTCAAAAGTGTAAGCATTTTCAAATGTATGGAGTGGCCTAGACTTAATAAAAACATGTCCTCAAAACTTTCGAAACTGTATTTTTTATTTTTACAATATTCTAATATGAATTACAAGGCGTCTTTTATTTGGTTAGCCATATCAAGATCTTATCTTTTACCACGCACCTTCCCTATATTCTTCTTTGATGTAACTACATTTGTAAAAGGCCAGAAACTCTGGAAAATGTTGGAGGTGTCAAATTTTTGTCTGGCTGGCTTTGTAGTGAGCGAAAGTCTTTTCCTGACTAAGAGATCAAAGTCCTTTTTTTTAAAGAAGTCCTATTGCTGCTTGTTCGCTCTTCATTCGGGTAAATTTCTATAAAGGGCGGTGGCAGGTGCTTGCAGTTCATATCCCCTCTCCCTCCCTCCCTCCCTTACCTCTCGCCAAAATGTTTTAAGGTTACTAGTGGCTTCATTCCTACCTTGGGAATAAAAAAAGACCTGTTCAAAATCAAAACTGTTTCTTCATGAACCTTGCCGGCTTGAAAGGTGTTAAGTTAAATGTGTATTCGTTGAAATCAGTGTTTCATTTGCTACTAAGATGCTCAGTGCTAACAAAACCTTCTGTGACAATGTCTTCAGAAGCAAAAAAAGAAAAACAAAAAGAAAATACAACCCATTGGGAACTTTCTAAAGTACAACCTTTACAAAACAATTCTTGGCACTTGAAAACGATAGGCCCCAACCTTTTGCCACCTTCCTCAATACTTAATAAAAACAAACAGCTTTGGGTGTAAGAGTTGTAGGAACTGTTGTCTAAAAAGGCTGCTTAAATGCATTAAGCTTTGACTTTAAAGTACCAATTTGTTGTCTATTCGTAATCGTAGTTATAAAGCCGGGTCAGCAATATTCAAAAA
The DNA here is from genome assembly GCA_019649035.1 of Elysia marginata. Classification (NCBI taxonomy): domain Eukaryota; kingdom Metazoa; phylum Mollusca; class Gastropoda; family Plakobranchidae; genus Elysia; species Elysia marginata. The sequence goes on along the minus strand of BMAT01012108.1, from coordinate 135,516 downwards.
TTGTTTTTATTTATTTGATAAATTTGATAATACTGATCATGAGTAATGCGTAAATCCTTTCTTTGTTTTACTTACATACTGTAAGCTTTTATAATCAGTTTGGCTCCTTTGCAAAGAGCACTATCCTTTGATAGAACTGTGAATAGATGTGACTCGGAAAACTTAGTCTGGTGATATGTGTTGAATTGTTTTTAGTTTTGTGCCTGTAAGAGTAAGACAAAGTAAGCCTTTCACACTAACAGAACTTTTAACCATTCCACCCCATTTTAACCCTCTCCTTGACTCTGTGTGTATGTGTGTGTCTGTATTTTGATACACAGAGCTCTTTCTTTTTTCCTTGCATTTCACGATTCCTAAGAAAGAGGTTTTTTTTTTAGTAGGTGCCCTCAATTACATTCCCGCATTTCACTCCCTCAAACCAAACTCTAACTTGGCTTTCTGAACAATTTAGTTTAACCCATTTCGGTATTGTTAATCTTTGTGTTTTTCACCCAAAAATAACATTAATATCTTGTACAAAAGTTGTGATTCTATAAACGTAGCCATTAACCCATTGGCGCATTGGTAATATATATCACAATTATCCATTTTAAAACTTTCTTTCGTCTACCATCTACATAATGCAAGTTAAATTTTTTTTCCTTCTGTGTCTATTGCTGCTATCTCGCTTTTAAGAAAATTCCCAACCAAAAAAGTTGTAAACAATTTGTTTATCTTTGTTTCTCTAAAGAATACAGCTGTTCAGCTTTAATTTAAGTTGTTCGTTATTGATTTTTTCTGTACAATTTTGCTTGGAGTCTATGGCCTTCGATATAACTTGGACTGTCGATTGTTCTAAGCCAAAAATTGTTTGTAAGATTTTTATAAATCATAAGTGGCACGCCCTTAACAATGGACACAATTTTCTTACGCTCTTAAACTATGTATAATGCCTCGTGCCTCTATCTGGTCTATCTTTGACGTTGTCGCTTATTATATATATATATATCTACACCAGAGAAACCAACAATTACCACAGAGCCACAAAGCGTGAATGTGGCATTTGGCAACACCGCCTACTTCACGTGCCGTGCAGAAGGAGACCCAGTCCCAGAAATTATGTGGATGCACAATGAGTAAGTTTTCCTTTAGTATGTTTTGTTGCAATGATAGTCCATTTGGGTAGAAATCCGTTTAAGGTGATAGATAACATAGGTAAAAATTAAATTAAAGTTGGGATGTTTTCTCCAAAAGTCATAAAATGCACTTGATAAAAATTATCTTTGCCGAGAAATTTAACCTTTTAGAGCAGTGTGATAACAATATATTGAAATGTGTATATTTTAATGCCTGTATTTATTAGTTAACGACACCAAGACGATAGCTGTCATTCTGAGAAATAAAACTGCTTGATCGCAACGTATTAGGTCCTTGTTTGTTCGAATGGATACGTTAAATCTGTAAAAAGCCTTGGTTTTACCAGGGCTGTCTGCCTCTTGCCCTATTTCTCTGTCTCTGCCTCTCTGTCTTTCTGCCTGCTTTGCTTCTGCCTGTCTCTCTCCATCGCAATTACATGCAGTTCTTTATTTATCTTTCTGCTAAACTCTTCATTCGTTTTTTCACCTGCTTTTTTAATGTTCCTTTGTTTCCTCTCCCACCATATGCTATTTACGTATTCGTTCTATTAATCTCTTTTTCTTTCTTTCCCAATTAAGCCAGTGCTTTGCATAATTGATTTTAAAATAGTTCAGTGTGGTTTTTGTTCCTTAAGCTCTTGGTGTGTACAGCACTGGGCTTCTTTGTTCCCCCACCCCATATAATTCTTTCACTATCTGTCTGGCCTTCGCCCACCTGGATTACCGATCTCTGTGACGTCTTGACCTTGAAGCGTTGTATGATTTTAGAGGTAAAAGCCCTGCTTTGGGACAGAGAGTTCCAAGGTTTAAGTCCTGACAGGTCGGCGTATAGGCTAGTCCTCTTAATACATTTTCTGGCCTGATAACACAGACGCTTACTGAGTAAGCGCCCAGGGGCTGTGAAACTTCTGGTCAGTGTGCTAGAGGAATATGCGTTGATGGATGCTCCGCTGTGAGCACAGAAAGTAATTTACTTGGTCATAGCCGATCGATGAACCCATCTGGAGCACTTAAAGCATTTAAGTAATTGACGTTATAGATAAAAAGCTCTTTACTTTCACTATATCAAAACAACAACTAGGACTATGATCAGCCATGCCAGTGAAGATCGTTACCGCGTCCTCAACGATGGCACCCTGATGATCGAGCAGGCTAGAGAGAGTGATCAGGGCGTGTACGAGTGTATCGCCAGAAATGCAGCTGGGTCTGTCCGCACCGGCAAAGTGGAACTCAGATATTTTGCGAGCGGCGGTAAGCTACTTGTTCAAGTTCAAGGTTATATTCATTGTGTATGTATATGTGTTATTTGGAAATTTATGAATGCTTCCCATTTCATAGTTTTGGGATGAGGAGTTTGTGCTGAAAGGCTAATTTTAATACAGTTTGATGGTTTGAGTTGTGTGTGTGTGCCCTATGGAAACAATCAGGTTATACTTGAAAAAAAAAACCACTAGCATCTTGTTACGCAACTATTAAAACTATAAGATATCCGGCTCTGCTCAATTCACTGTATTCTTTATTCCTATTTACCTTTTTCGTCTCCCTCTCATTCTGTCATTTTAGACGAGCCTCAGTTTGTGGACACTCCCAGCGACGTCACTGTGACCGAGGGAGACAACGCAGAGCTTTCTTGTCGCGCCACAGGGAGGCCTAGCCCTACCATATCCTGGACACTGGATGCGGCTCCCATAGAGCAGAATATCCGTGCCCGCGTGGACGGCGAGGGCAAGCTCACCATCATCAATGTGAGGGTGACGGACGCTGGCGTGTACGAGTGCAAAGCTTCCAACTCTGCCCAGACAATCACTTCTTCGGCCAGGCTCAGAGTATTAGGTATCGTAGCTCTAGGAGAAAGTTACGTGTATAACTTAAAAAGGATGGAAAGGTTTGAGGAATGTAATAAGCAGTGGTTTGAAATAGACTTTAACTGAAAATAGCCAATTTTACTAAAAGTCTAGAACTACTTCAATCCACTGGTAGTATACCTTTAATCTTTCAATTGTTATTGGTTGTTCAGTGGCTGCCTCCACTATAATTTATTCTGAAAAACTAGAGTCGTGTTTGAGACCGAAGGTTGTCCCTATAGTAACGCTGTTGTCAAATCTGGTGCTTATAAAAGTGAGTTATTCTCCTTGTTCGTTATTATCATTAACTTTAGCCCACATATCATACGCAACACAAAAGGGTTACTAGCAGCAACCCAGTCGAAAGAATAGTTCGGTATTTTGTTTGTTACTGTTAGAGAATAACAATGCCTTTTTCCTGTCTCAATGTTTCCATTATTTTATATTAATAACTTGCATCCATGTCCTGAACCACAGTTCCTTTTCTGAATAACTTTATAGGATTATCAAGCAAAAAAAAAATATTTTTTCTCTCCAGTGCGGCCCGTGATAACTGTTGCCCCCAGAGATGTCAGCATAGTCCCCGGCACATCAGCTAATTTTACATGTGAAGCCCGTGGTGATACGCAGCCAATTCTTTCATGGACCAAAGATGGTGAGTATTGCCTCCACGAAACAGAAATATATTATGTATAAACATTTATTGTCTGCTTCTCTGTTTACGACAATCGTATTACTGGTCATCGCTGTCCCTTTCTTCCTTTCACTCGAACTCATAAGTTTATTTTAAAAAACTTCTTTTTTCTTTTGTCTCCTCTTCCTCTTGTCATATTTACCATCGCTATGTTATTGCCATCACCACCACCACCACCACCACCATCATCATCATCAAAATCGGCAGTAGCTACAGCAGCAGCACCACCACCACATTCCAATATAAACCGATATTTTTCTCGGTCCATTTAGTTTCCCTTCAGCTTTGCCTCCCTCATCACTACCTCTGTTACTCTCATCTCCCATTGCCATCTTTTTAACCATTGTCATCATCATCAACATTATCATCATTATCACCACCATCCTCATTATTACCGTCTTCATAAGCACCACCACTGTCAACATAAACATCAACATCAAAACCAACTTCAAGGTATCTAGTAACCACATAGCATTACAAAGTTTGCCCTAGCAATGCACTCATTCCACCTTAGGTGGCCCACTCCGTAACAACGGCCGTTACGAGATTCTCAGGGACGGTGAGGTGCTGCGCATCAACAGCGTGGTGGGAGCCGATCAAGGAGTGTTTACTTGCCGAGCTGAGAATGCTGCCGGCTTCATCACCTCAGACGCTAGACTCAGGACAATAGAACATGGTGAGTTATATAGTATAATAAATATTGTTCTATGGTGTTTGGAATGAGAATAGAGCACAAAATTATCATTCTGTCCGCAAGCAATTGACTTCAAAGAGGGAGTTTGCCAACAGGAAATTTGCGCTCTAATCTCATTCCCAGTTGCTGGGAAAGAAGAGTGCAGTGGTAAAAAAGAAGGCTTATTGAATTTGAAAGCTCACAAGTGAGGACTACATGAATACTATTTAATCAACTATTCTGCCTGGGACAAACCAAATGCAGTATCTGCAGTGTAAACCACATAAGAGATGCTGCATTTTGTTTGTCCACGGCAGTATTATTGAGATGGAATGAGCGTAAATGATAAACACCTCTAACTTCTATATCATTAATGTGTGATGCCTCCCATGTTAGAGATAACCCCCCGCCCGGCTCTGCATTATTCGAATGGAAATGTATTAATCTGAAACAATAGCTTTCCATTTGAAGAATATTAAATCTATATCGAATTAATCGATTAATATTGAAATCTGGTTTTATTTAGGTGGGCTCCATCTCAATAATTAGTTCCCATTACTTAAATGCATTTCATACTGTGGGGAAATAAGTAAACGAACTAATTACGATAAACCTAAGCACCAGTTTTTTACAATTGTTGATGTTTCAACGTTCACCTCCTGACAAATACTCGGTACCTTGATCTCCTTTCTGATAACACAAGAAATGCTCGGTACCGTGATATCCTTTCTGACAACACAAGAAATGCTCTGTACCTTGATCTTCTTTCTGACAACACGAGAAATGCTCGGTACCTTGATCTCTTTTCTGACAACGCTCGGTACCTTGATCTCCTTTCTGACAACACGAGAAATGCTCGGTACCTTGATCTTCTTTCTGACAACACAAGAAATGCTCGATACCTTGATCTCCTTTCCCGATAAATAAAATAACTGTACTCTTAATGACGCTGTGGTAACATTTCCGTTATGGACTTTTCGGTCACTAGCATTGTCTAGATTTTCTAATCACCCCGAATGCCTGTTGAAAAATCAATGTTGGGGGCTTTTTGTGAGAGTGTTTTTTGCTATGATATTGTTTACACACATTATGATTGGGAAAAGTCCGTTGTTTAAAACTAGTAATAATTACGCCTCCAAATTTTAACATAACCGTCTACCCTTCCGTGCTCGTTTCACCAGAGATCCCAAGCTTCTCACAGCGGTCTGAGTTGATGACAGCTCTTGCCGGTAGCGATATCCGCCTGCAATGCGAGGCCACGGGCAACCCAGATCCTCTCTACGACTGGCTGAAGGATAATAGAGTCATTCAAACCAGGAACCGTTTCCTTGTACAGGTGAGTAGCCATTCTAGAATAGTGATGTTAAGTGAAAAAGTAGGCAGGCTCATTAGGAGAAATATTAATTCGATAATATGATTGACACTTCTGAGAAATCGACGATTACTGCAAGCTGCCGAATAATGGCCTTTTCATGTGAAGCTTAATGCTATGTTACGGCTAAAACTTGGTGACACTGATAGATAGGTTAAATGTCTGTAATACGTTTTTTTGTGCTTTTTTGTTGCTTTTTTTTTTGTTTTGTTTTTGCTTTCACATGCTGACACGTCCTTATGAAAGGGTGTAAGCGATAGATAGACACAAAGACGCCGGTCAAGAAATCGTACTTGACTACATTATTACATACGCATCATGTGAAAGGGCCTTAATATGACGGAGTCACATTAAACAGTATGCTTCAATGTAGTAAAAATTTGTTTTTTTGTGGCGGGCATTATCATATCATAGCACACTAATCCTCAATGCCTTGCTAAGCTAGATGTACGTTGTTTTTCAGGACTCGTTTTAATAACCTCTCTTCAAACCAACCATTTGTTCTTTGTCAACTATTTTTTATCTATAGGCGGGAGATCTGCGTATCTCCAATGTCCAGCAACACGATGCCGGA